>PVIC010032515.1:0-20669 GCA_004025085.1 Thryonomys swinderianus | reverse complement strand
GAGTTCGATCCCCGGTTACCACATATAATGCTGGGCGTGGTGGCTCACGCCTGTAATCCCAGCACTCGGGAGGCAGAGACAGGAGGATTGCTGAGTTCGTGGCGGCTTGCCTGGGCACCATAGTGAGCTCAGGGCCAGCCTGAACTACAAAGCAAGACCCTGTCTCCAAAAAGCAAAAAAAAAAAAAAAAAAAAAAAATTTTATATATATATCTATCTATCTATATATAGATAGATATATATATATAAAATACCTGGGCTGGGGATTTAGTTCAGTGGCACTGCATCTGCCTTGCAAGCACAAGGTCCTGAGTTTCATGCCCAGTACCCCAAAAGTAAATAAAGAAATAATTCCTATTGACATGAGACATCTTTTCTTTCTGTCCTTTGTTCCGTTCCAGCTCTATTTCCAGAACTGATAATGCAGCAATGACCTCTGAAAGTGTAGGACTCAGAAGCATGGAAATGGAAGCTCCACTCTTGCTTATCCACCCATTTGTACTCACACCCTACAGGAGGAAAAGCACAGCTGGGGAGAGGACACGGCTTTTTGCCCACCTACTTAGAGTAGGCACCATGTGGCCCTCGGCCATTTGTTTCATTCAGCCAAGGCTAGACATGACCACCCCACTTCACACAGGAAACTGGAGATGAGTTAGAAACCTGTTACCTTCAAGGAATGAGGATATCATCAGTTAATTACTTAGAAGGAACCGCGTCCTAATTATATCGCTAGTGTTCCCTGGGGCTGTGGACACTGTGATCACAAGCATGGCCTCAGCTCTCCTACTAGTTAAGACCAATGGACTCTTTCATGCAGGCTCCTCTGTCCATGGCTATTTAATGCAGGCAGAACTCACACCCTGTCCATAAACCAGCTGTTAGGGATTGTGTCTAGATGTCCCCCTAAAGCCTCATGCAGCTTTTCAGAGGTGGCTGGATCTAGAGTGTTTGATGTTGGGATCAGGAGTGTGTGATTCTTAAAGTCATCCACTGCTTGTTTGACGCAGTTCTGGGTGTGGATAATGGGGAGGCCCACCCTAAGGATGTAGCCTGGATACAATGTAAGGGACAGAAAAGGTTTGCTACTTCCTCACTACTTCACTGTTTTGCTGCCTCCTGCCCACCATGAACTGCTTCTCCTGCCTAGGAGACAGCCAATTATGAACTCAAATCTCTATAAACTATGAGTTAAATAAAGTTTTTCTCCTTTAACTCTGAGTGTAAGGTATTTAGTCTCAGCAACACAAAAAGTAACTAAGACACCAGCTACACTTTAAGAAATAAAACATGAAAGTGGTGGAATTTGAATTACATATACTACTAATTTGAATGAGAACATTCCAGCTTGCTAAAGCATTGCTTGGTGCACTCTTTGACAAGGTGTAAGGTCTACAGCAAGTGTCCTTGACAAGGGACCCACTGCAAGAGTGTACACTCTGAGTCATCACAAAGCCCTTTAGCATTGTGACTAAGGGACTCTGTAACTTTCCTATTCTGTCTTTAATCAAGTACAGAATCTACATCTGTGATGTTATGAGACTTCAAAGCAAGTGGCTCTGGGGCCAGAGATTTAGCTCAGTGGTTCCGGCGCCTGCCTCGCAAGCGCAAGGTCCTGAGTTCGATCCCCGGTAACCACATACAATGCTGGGCGTGCCAGCCATCAATACCACATACCACAGTGCCGGGTGTGGTGGCTCACGCCTGTAATCCCAGCACTCGGGAGGCAGAAACAGGAGGATTGCTGAGTTCGAGGCTTGCCTGGGCTACATAGTGAGCTCAGGGCCAGCCTGAACTACAAAGCGAGACCCTGCCTCAAAAAAAAAAAAAAAAAAAAAGCAAGTGGCTCTGTCACCTGTGTTCAGGGGACTGGTCCATGCCAAATTGGGGCCCCCTCATATCATAGTAACACCCTCTGGTAGTGGGATCCATCAGGTTCCATAAAAGGGCTTCCTGAGTTTTTTCAAAATTCTTTACATCTTTTGTCTTTCCACTCATTAATAGTAGTAAGATAACCATGGTCTCCTCCCAAAAATCTAGGTTATTTTGAATGATGGTGATGGTGGCAATACTGGGAAAATGAAGCCAGAAGTACTTTACCACAGAGCTACATACCCAACCTTTTTAAATTTTTATTTTGAGACAGGGTCCTGCTGTCTCAAGTTACCCAGATTCAGTTCAACTTGCAATCCTCCTGCCTCAGCCTCCTGTGTAGTAGGGCTTTCAGATTTGCACCACATACCCAAAACAATGTTTTTAAAATGTCAGTGGAACTTACCAGCACTGAGGGTGTGGCACAGTGGGTAGAGCATCTGCCTAACATGTACAAGGGCCTGGGTTTATCTCCGGTACCACCAAATTAAAAAAAAAAAATGCCCTGGTCAGAATAAACAATAACCTTCTAAGAGCTAGGAGAATTTTTCTGATATGTGCCTTTTGTCTAAAAACAAACAAACAAAAATAACATTCCTCCCATTACTTTCACTCCAAGCATCATGGCACCTACCTCCTGTCTCTGCTGCACACATCCCTATATTACCATTGGTTTTCAAAGACTTCTGGCTGCTACCCTGCCACTGGCCCCCACACTTGGTGTCAAGTGACCCCTGGTCTCACCAAGAGAGGCAGTCCTTGAGGGAGTTGTAGTACGGGAACCTGGAGACCACGCACACTGCAAAGGGCACAAAGCAGCCAGCCGCACCCATCACACTGGGCCAGGATGGCTCCCAGTGTGACGTGCCATTGTAGAAACAGCAATCATCCTGGGAAAGAGCAACAGGGACATAGTCACCCTACACCAGCAGCCCTGCATCCAACAGTTGCGCATCAGTACAGAGACAACACAGGGGTGGTAAAGGCCCCCAATATGCTGTCCATATCCCAGCCAGCACCACCTCCCAACTGCCACAGACAGGGTCCACATGGTGTCTGCCTCTGTGGGGCACTGAGGTCTAAAGATACACCAGAGACGCCTGTGGCCTGAGGATGAAAAAGGACACACAGCAGAGACAAGATGCCAGCAGCAGCAACACAGTAAGGCAGTGTCTACAAGTGCCTGGGATTTACCCTACAGTATTCAGGAGCATCCACCTGATTATATCTTTTGCCTCTGGATACTTAGATAAAGTCATAATGGAAGGATGACACCTTCCCCAGCCTCTGAAGACAGAGAGAGAGCAGGGTGCCCTACCAGCTCCTCAAAGGCAGCCAATTCTCACCCCTGGCCTAGTCCAGAGCATACTTCAACACAGGGTGAGAGAAATGTGCTTAAAAATTCTCAACTCTCTGAGCAAGAAGATTGCAAATTTCAACTCAGCCTAGGCATCTTAGTGCCTTAATGAGATCATGTGTCAAAATAAAAAATAAAAATAGCACAGGGTACAAAAAGCCCTGGGTTCAGTCCCAGATAACATGTATCCCCGTGCACCTTGTACAGCTAGTGAAAGATGGGAACACAGGACCATCAATGGATAAAGATAAATAAAATGTGTTCTATCCACACAAAAGGAATAAAGAAGTTAGGTACAGGGCTGCACACCCATAATTCCAGCTGACTCTGGAGGCTGATACAGAAAGATTTTTGAGTTTGAGGCCATTCTGGGCAACTTTGTAAGCCTCTCCTCCTGGACTCAGCTTCTAAGCCCTCAGGCTGCACTAAGATAATTTTAAATCTAAAATTTAAAACCTGGGGGAACAGCTCAGTGGTCGGGTACCCTTAGGTTCAATCCCCTGCACACGCAAGGAAGACAAAAAGGGAGGGAGTGAGGTAGCGAAGGAGGAAATAGAGCATATTTTAATGTGAATGACCCTGGAAACCATCGCACTAAGTGGAAGAATCCAGACACATGAGGCCCCATAGTGTACGATTCCACCTACACAAAATCTGCACTTCAAGGGGTCGGAGGGTTAGCTCAGTGGTTCCGGCGCCTGCCTCGCAAGCGCAAGGACCTGAGTTCGATCCCCGGTCACCACATATAATGCTGGGCGTGGAGACACGCCCACCAACAATCAACACCGCATACCACAATGCAGGAGGTGGTGGCTCACGCCTGTAATCCCAGCACTCGGGAGGCAGAGACAAGAGGATTGCTGAGTTCGCGGCGGCTTGCCTGGGCACCACAGTGAGCTCAGGGCTAGCCTGAACTACAAAGCAAGACCCTGTCTCCAAAAAGCAAAAAAAAAAAAATCTGCATTTCAAGAAATCCTGTGTCGGAAGGTAGATTAGTGGTTGCTGGCACAAGGGAATCGGGCAGGAAGGATGTAGTAAATACAGGGGATGAAAATGCTTTGGTACTGGCTGCACAGCATTGTGCATACAGTCTATATTGCTGAAGCGAACACTGAAATGATTACAAAGGTGACCCTCATATGTATTTTGTCGCAACTGTTTTAAAAACCAACACGCACTCAGAAGGGCCACTTACATGCAGGGGTCGGTAGTACTGGGCCACCACACCATAAGTCCTGTTCCCACCCACATCGGTCAGTACCAGGAAATGGACGTGGTCCTCCTGTGCTTCTGAGGCCACATGCATGCCTCCTGTAGACAGAGTGAAAAGAAAGAATGATCTCAATCAACAATCTGGCCGGGCGCGGTGGCTCACGCCTGTAATCCCAGCACTCGGGAGGCAGAGGCAGGATTGCTGAGTTCAAGGCTTGCCTGGGCTACATAGTGAGCTCAGAGCCAGCCTGAACTACAAAGCGAGACCCTGTCTCAAAAAATAAATAAATAAATAAATAAATAAATAAATAAATAAATAAATAAATAAATGAAATAAATAAATAAATATAATAAAAATTTAAAAAACAATCTGCTCATGGCATGTAGGAGACACCAATCACCACACAACCACGGGACACTTCGGTGCCCAAGATGTGTCCACTCTGCAGCCTGCTCTGCCCCTTTCCTTCCTGCCCCTCCCCAACAGCAGCTTCTCTACAATCCCTGTGGTCTGAAGAACTGGATGAACAATATGGTTGAGTCAACACCAACATGCAGGTCTGAGACACACTTTTGGGGCCTGCCTGGTGGCATGATGATGTTTTTGGGCACAGAAGCTGCCCCACACCTGCCCCAGGTTATAACTCTGTGACCAGGAAGGGCATCAGGCTGTTGATGGGGACCGCAGGTAGGACCTGAGTAACCCATACCGTCCATCTTAAATCTTCTTAAGACCAAGGAAAGATGAGGCCCAGAAACACAAGTTCATTATTAACTGGAACTGTGAAGTCAAAGCAGCCATGCATGTCTCAAAAGCCCCCAGAGTGCACCACACCACCTGGCAGTCCACAGAGCCTCGCCTCCTGGACTCAGCTTCTAAGCCCTCGGGCTGCACGAAATGCTTTCAACTTCCCCTGAGAGACACAGAGTCCCATGACCCAACATTGGATAGCAAAGGGGCCCTGGCTCCATTGCCCACCCCGCTGTCCTCAGCATGCAGACCTCTGCCACTTGTATGGCAACCTGGCATAAGGCACTCAGGTTGGCCACGACATGTACAATACCTGGGAAGCACAACTGGGGCAGGGCAAGGAGGTCCACGCCGCCTGGGATGCTGATGTCTTCAGAATCAGGCCCTTTGGAGTCTCCTGGGAGGCCCTTCCAGGGCTCTGTCTTTGGCTTCTCTCTCTTCTTCCTGAAGGAGCGTCTCCTGCCCTTCGCTAGAGTCGCACAGTTTCCACCAATACCCTGGCTGTCCTCTTTACTGATAAAAGGAGGCACAAAAACAGACAGAACTTCTGGGTCCAGGGAGGAGAGGCTTCTGACTCCCCTTTTCTGGGCAAACTGAAAAGGAAAAATAAGAGTCACTATATGGTCAGCTTCCCGGCCCCACATGCTCTGCTCATCTCCTCTCCCTCCCCTCTGCCACGGCTCCAGTGGCTCGGTGTTGTCCCGTAAAGGTGCGGGGGGGGGGGGTGTCCTTCCCTCTCGAGACTCACATCAGTGAGTCACCAAATTTTTATTGTTATTTATTTATTTTTTAGATGGGGTCTCGCTCTATAGTTCAGGCTGGCCCTGAGCTCACTATGGAGCCCAGGTAAGCCTCAAACTCAGCAATCCTCCTGCCTCTGCCTCCTGAGTGCTGGGATGACAGGCGTGAGCCATCACGCCCAGTTCCAAATTTCTTTTAAAAATCCCCTGACCCAGTGTTCAAACAGTCACAAAGCCCTCTGAGCCCAGGGCTTTCCGTGTGGAGCATGAGTAGCAACAATATGCCTTGTTGGCACAAGCACTGCAGTCCTGAGCCAAGTACTGAGAAGTAGACTGGAGCACCAATCCCAGCTGTCTCCAGCAGCAAGCAGCACATTACTGAGCCTCCAAGCATCCCTCTCACGGGGTACAAGGGACGGAGACAGCTGTGTAGGTCAGACACATAATGGAGAGGAGCTCCAGGAGCTTCCATGGGCACTCTGTCCGAGATCACGGACAGATACCGAAGGGTTCTGTGCACCCTCAAGCTCTACATAAACATGTACACTGGCACCATGCCCTCCATGCCCCTGGGCCATCCCTCGAATGACTTCCTGCCCCTACCTATCCTGGAGATGGACAGAGGAGTGAAGAAGATCTGAAGATGGACAGAAACAGTAGAGACACATCTGTCCTCCCTGGCCAAATGGATCCTTAGGATGAGTAGAAGGGGAATACTTAACAGGATTCTTTTAAACTTTAAACTGGCACCAGTCTTTTTTAGCCATTTAATCTTTCTATTCTTTTCCCAAATAATATAAAGAATAGGGGCTGAACCTTTAATCTTTAATCTGTCCAGTTATAGTACTAACAACCGTTCCTGAGGCTGGTTTCAGATCTTTCAAAGAACTTCTGGCAAAACACACTTGTGAGACCGAAGGAAGTGGCCCAGGTGCTGAGCCAGCTAAAAATAGAACAGCCTCAGCCACGGTTTTTTGGATTACAGGATGTGAGAAAGCAGGAGGAAGCAGGCGAGGGCTGAGAGGTTGGACAACTGAGTCTTTGTTGCCCTAGAAAGGGCATCGAAAAGGACAGCACTGTCCCCAGGAGCAAAAGGACTCCAGACACCACAAAAAGAGAAGCCAGCTGTCAAAATCTCCCCCACCATCCAGTCTTGGATTACGGGACTCTGTGTCTCTCGTGGGAAGTTGAACTACAAGAGGAGCTCACACGGGGAAGGGATTTTATAAGGACAACATCTTCAGTCATTGAGGACACTCTAAATTCAATTATTTATATGCTGTTTTATTCCAATTTTATCAACAATTCTTTGTATTTGGGGGAAAAAAGCCCAGCAGTAGGCATGAAGACCAAACATGAGCATTCTGTATTTAGTTCATGATTTGAAAACCTTTCATGATCTGCACATGAAAGGAACCTGTGTCTCCAGACACATGAAACTGCCTCTACAACTTTCCTACCAAAAGCCAACAGCACCAACCTAATTAACTAAAAATATGTCTGTCTGGGCCGGAGATTTAGCTCAGTGGTTCTGGCGCCTGCCTCGAAAGCACAAGGTCCTGAGTTCGATCCTGGTAACCACATACAATGCTGGATGTGGTGACTTGCGCCCACCAGCAATCAATACCACATACCACAGTGCCAGGCATGGTGGCTCATGCCTGTAATCCCAGCACTCGGGAGGCAGAGACAGGAGGATTGCTGAGTTCCAGGCTTGCCTGGGCTACATAGTGAGCTGAAGGCCAGCCTGAACTACAAAGCGAGACCCTGTCTCAAAAAAAAAAAAAGTCTGTCTGTTTCTTCTGCCATGGAGAGTTAGAGCATACAGACTGAGATGCATCCCACAGTGCAAAATCACCTCTTGATGGAAGTCAAGTTGTGGGAGCACGTGAGTTCACACCAAGCAGCATACAAAACAGCTGACCAGGTCCTTCTACTTGAGCTTCCCTCGCCTATTCTCTGGCTCCTGACTGCTCCTGCTAGGCCCCTTCCTTTTGCCTCCTCAGACTGCAGCCCCAGGGGACAGAGATCCAGGGTCCTGCTCCCCCCTCAGATCTCTCCATTCCCATACTAAGCCGAATGCCTCCAGCACTCTCCCTGTGTCAGTTTCTCAGGAGTCCCTTACAGGTTCATCACTTAAGCTGCTAGTTTCCAAGAAGCCTGGTGTCCCACTCTTCTTCAAGAATATATATATTCTCTGCAATGAAAATGGCACCATTTGGGCCTTCAGAGCTGTGACTCCAGGCTGTCAGCATACTTCCCATCTGCAGAACTCCATCTTGGGGTCACTAGCCTGGAAAGGTCTCCCAAGTCAGCTCACTACTATCCCACGGCATTAGGCTTGCAAACCCAGCCCCTGAACATATGCAGCTCACAGGTATAGATTAATCAGGACCAAATCTCTCAAAGGTCCCTCTTGGCTCAGGGCTCTCTATCAGCATCTGTGTCCACATTCTGCAAGACAGGTGCCCTGTTGAATGAGCAGATGAGGCACCTTGTGAGACAAACCAGCCCTGCAAACCCATCTCTGACCACACTGAAAAACATGCCTCTCCATCATCATTATTGCTAATTTTCCTGTGTATGCATCCCACATCTACATGGGCCACATGACGATGTGCTCCCAAACAGCAGGCCAGCTGCCCCCAGGCCAGGGTGCCCCAAAGCCACACACAACTACCACTTCTGGGGTCTCTGCAGTGCCCTTCGCTCAGCCTGATGCCTCCCAACCCTGTGCTGGCTCCACCTCCTCACCAGGCAAACCCTCTGCCTCACACTCACTGCAGAAGGCCTAGTCCACCTTGCGCCAGTGATGAGTTCTTCCGGGACAACCCCCCCCACACACCTGCCTGCCACTCAGCTCATCGCCCCCTACAGTGGCTCGTTTCACACCCCACCTCCTGACTCATCACCTCCTACAGCTCCTCCTGCCAGGGCTCCACCTCTTCTGTACCTCCTAACTTCTCTGTCCTGCACAGCATCCATATCACCTTCAGGGAGGGGGGCAGGGATGGTACTGTATTTGCATTTCTGCCCCCACATTTAGCCCTTAAGTAACGTCCCTCCATGCACATTCCTGGTCCCTGACAATCTCAGATCTGGATTGAGTACTGGTCATCACACTAAATCCAACACAGTCCTGTCATTCCCTCTATTTATCTTTACTTACTAAAAACATGAGCTCAAAATCCAACCAGCATTTGTCTACCAGTCCATTTCACATGTGTTTCTTCTTCAAATGGAAATCTGTTTTCTTTCCTCGCTGGATAAACAGTATGGTCTCATTTTCACAAATAACAACGTAAAACTAATAAAAGAAATACTAGGACAGGAAGACCTTCTCCAGGATCCCATGATGCCAAGGTAACACCCTTTGTACAGCCCAGGACACTTCCTTCCATTTTTTATGCATATGTAAACTTACATTTTCTTATACTACAGTCACCCGACTGACACTGTTCTCTTGGCTTTTTAATTGCAGTGGCCAACTTCCCTGTTCACGGCTGTCACTCGGGGACTGACAGGTCTGAAATACATTTGTCCCTCCTCTTCTGAGAAGCCTCTGGTCCACTCCCAGCTCTCACCGGTGGAGCTACACTCATTACTTCATTAGAATAAATTTCTGGAAATGCAAGGCCCTAAGCGAAGTGTTCACAGATTACTCTGTTATACATCTTGGCTTTGTGGTCCTTGCCCACAGACTGCCAACTCTGAGACTCACCTCTGGCCAGCCTGAGCCAGGAGCTGACAGTTATTTCCTGCTCTTCTGTCCCAAACGCTGACTTCTTAACCCCCTGTACAACAGCCACTGCTTGTTTTCTCCTAAAGCTAATTAAAAAGTTAAAACCAAAGCACCTAAATCATTAAGTGCTAGACTTTGGCTATTATTAATGAAATAAAACTAAAAACATTTTTTCCAATGCTCTGAAACTGTGCTTTCCAACACAGCTGCACCACATGGCCAAAATGTAAATTAATTAAAAATAAATGAGGGCTAAGGATGTGTCTCAGTAGCAGGGCACTTGCCTCACATGCCTGAGGCCCTCAGTTCAATCCTCGGTCCTGAAAAGCAACAACAAAATGCAAACTGAAACATAAAACCTAATTTCCTCAGGAGCACTACCCATCCTGCAAGTGCTCCATAACCCTATATAGCCAGAGGACACAAATGTATTGGACAAGGTGGACTAAGTGCCACCAGCCCAGAAATTCTTTCAGACAGTACTGTCCTAGGAACCGAAACCCAGGATGCCCTCACAAAATCGCAAAACTCTACCTCCACACACAGCCATTACGCCAGTGACCCATGCTGTAGAAGGCCCCATGAGCACTTTCAGCCACTCTGTGATGGATTTATGATGGGTCCCCTCACATGAGAGCAATCAATAAAAAGAGGACCCCAGTGTAGCGTAGGGTGAAGGAAATGTATCACCATAACCAGCATGGGGATTGACAGACTCTGGAGTTCTATTCCACCATTCCCAACAAAATTAACACTATCGGCTTGCCTGGGCACCATAGTGAGCTCAGGGCCAGCCTGAACTACAACGCGAGACCCTGTCTCAAAAAGAAAAAAAAAAAAATTAACACTATCCTCCACAGTCTACAAGGTGATACAGCAAGTCAGACCACGGTACTACCTTAATCTCAGGATAGATATTTCTCACAACTCTGGCCTTTTTTTCACATGCCAAAAGGAAAGCATCAGCCATAGAGAAATAGTAATTTTAAAAAGTAAAGTTAACAAGTACATTTTAAAACTTTAGGCATTCAAAAGAGAAATACTATAAAAATAAAACTAAATAAGTAAAATTATACATGTGGTTAACTGGAACATTGACGTTGATTTAAAAGTAGAATCACACCAGAAATTTAATCCATCATCTAATCTCCTTTTTCTTGCCATACTGGGATTGAACTAAGGATCTCTGAACCCCAGCACTCTACCACTGAGCTGTACCATCAGCTCTTTTTATTTTATTTTTTTATTTTGTGACAGGGTTTCAGTAGGTTGCCTAGGCGAGCCTTGAATTTGCAATCTTCCTGCCTCAGCCTCCTGAGTAGCAGGACTGCAAGCACCCCCAGCTCTAATGCTCCTTTATTTACTAACCTGTAACTATTTTTCTCTCCAGAATCAGAATATAAAACAAATAGGATTAATGTTAAATGCAGAGCAGCAAACTGTCTCCTTTCACTTGAGTTGGGGACCACCACAGCCTGTTAGCTCAAGAAAGTACCAGCACATATTCTGTGTACCAGCACAGATTCATCCTCTCTTAAAACATGTCTCACACAGAGCAACAAAGAGACATGCTGGAGTAGCCCAGGAAGCGAAAGTGCTGAGCTGCCTAGAAGACCACAAGTGACACCAGGTTATTTCCTGTTCTAAGAAAAAGGAGGCAATGCCAGGGGGCAAGTTAGAGGCAGAGAGACAACTAAATCAATTGATGAGGGTTGAAGCAGATACACTGATGTGATGGGGGTTGAGCAGTAAGACAGATGGGAGGGACACCCAGAAGTCATTCACATGTAGAGGAATGCTTTTCTGCAGAAGTCAAAATTAGCTTTGTACTAAATCCCAGAAGTAGGAACGACTGAGATATTAACAGGCATTCATTCTGCTACTTTTAGTGATACTTAAATTTTTCTTGGTGACATCCATGTAACCCCGGCTGTCTCCTTTTCCTGAACAGCCAGCCATCAAACCCTCATGTGCTATCCCAGGGCCATGGGCTGGAAGGAGATGAAAGGACTTCCCCCAGGCACTTGGGCAGGACACTAGTGAAACGTTTACGGAAGACGACAGAGATGAGACGTCACAGGTACTGCTGAAGCAACAGGGAGAAAAGGACCACAGACAAGATTCAGGAGAAAGCCAGGTCCCAGAAGTAAGCCAGGAAATGCAGGAAAGAAACAAGGAGGTTTCCTTCAACTGCTCGTATTCCAAAGAAAGGTTGCGAATTTCTCTGCTAGAGAGCAGAGTTGGAGAGAATGCAGGAAAAAAAAAAAAAACCCAAAAAACAAGTTTCATCGCACAAGAACTAAATGCAGAATATTTAAACTTGCTCATTAAAACTGAAACTTAAGATTACATTATTCTGTGCCAAGCAGACAACACATTACTTAGGTGACAATAATCTTTGTGTGATGAAGGAAATCGTTTAACCTACTCATCAGCAGGGATTTGGTCCAGGCTTGTCAGCACCTTGCTTGAGGTGGGGCAGCCTATGGCCAGGCTTCAAGGAGGAAAAAGGCCACGGAGAAGCGCTGCCTCGCCACTGGCGCCCTGCACCACGACCACCGACCGCAAGGTAAGTCGGCCTCCAACTTCAGAGGGTCCCCAGAAGGGAAGGCGCTCCCCTCTCGCGTCGTTGGCCAGCAGCTGTTGGTCTCGGCCCAAGGCCTGCTGATACCTGCTCTGACCTTGGGCGCGCCGACACCCACCCACCCACCCACCCAGTACGCAGGGTCCCTCCCAGGGCGCAATGCGCTTGGTGGACACTGGCCGTGGTGCGCTCCAGGGGACGCGCAGAAAGCCTGGGACCCCTGGGACAGGGACGCCGGCGGCCAGAGGCGGTGGGGGCGATACAGCCGTCGGAAGTCTGCGATACCTCTGCTGAGCACCGGGGCGCTCCTTTGGGATGCTCCCGGCCTGACCCTGCTCTCCAGTCGTCGCCCCTCCCTCTGCCTCAATTTCCTCGCCTGCCTCTCACCTGCTCAAGTCTGCGAAGGCTGTCGCGAGTGGCGCCCAGTAGCGCGCACAACTCCAGCAGCCCTGAGGGCAGCGACAAGTGCTGCTGCGCCGCCTCCGCCATGGCTGCCCCGCGGACGGCTGGAAGCTCTGCAGCGCGCTCGGGACCCCCGGGCCGCCCAGGGTCGCCCTGAGCTCCGGCCGCGGGGCAGCCTGGGTCCAAGCAGGCAACCTGTAGCTGCGTCGGCAGTGAGCACCGTCCGTGGGGCGGGGCGGGAGGGGCGGGATCTTTGTGAGGGGCGGGGACTATCGGAGAGGGCGGGGCGGAGGCTTGGGGGCGGAACCGGCCTGTGTGAGCGGGCCTTAGCGGGGACTGTCAGGGGCGGGTACTGGGCGGGGCCTGCGGGGCGGGGAGGGGCGGGGCCGACCCTGGAGCCAGCTCTGCGGCTTTAGCGCTTGGTCGTCATTTCCGAGCCAGCAGTCTGCTGGCGCCTGCGCGGCGTGGCTGTACGCTTTTACCTTGATTCGTTTTCTCCCGCCTCACAACCACTCCCCCTTTCCGGAGAAAGTCTCCTGGTTACTGGCAGCATCATCCAGCCCCGAGTCTCTACTGTGGTAGTCCAACGGCCACCCTGGAGAGCGTGGAGATACCAGGGCCGGAAGCGCTTCTGTTACCTCATCCAAGAAACGCTCCTGTGCCAGGACGGCAGAGTTGGTGGATGCAGACAGCCAGAAGGACCAGCGGGGCAGAAAGGGTGGCTGGCCAGTGCTGGTTAATAACTACCCAATTAACCTAAGGCTGGTCATGTCCAACAAGAGTAATATTCAGCAGGAAACAGGTGGGGTGGGCACCTTGGAAGGCAGCACAGCAGCTAAGCCTAAGTGCAGTGAAGCCAGGCAGGGCGTCTCCCTGATTAACTCCAGGCCCAGCCTGATCGCTAGCACACCCCAAAGAAGGTGGCAGTCAGCGCTCCCCGCTGGCCTGCTACCTGGTCACTGGCTCCGGAACTGAAGGGTCTGAGCCCCAGACCACCCCAGCTGGCCCTGCCCCTCTGCACCCTCCCCTCCTTGTAGAAAGGAGGGGAAATGTGTCCAAGGGACTTTCTGAATTCTGGTAACATAGGATTCTATGTTTGAAAAAGGAAAAGCCCTAAAATGCTTAGTAATAATGTCAGACATCTGTCATCAGTCTAGCAGGGAATGGAGCAATACAAGCCAATCAAATTCAAAGTGGGCTGGGCTGCATCTGGAGGCCAAGGGAATTCCTTCCCTTGGGCAGAGTCAGTACTACAACCTGACTCATCAGCCACCTGTCACAGGGCGGTTTCTTTAGGAAAAGTCTCACCAATCAAAAGTATGTAGGTTCTTTTTGTCTAGAACAAAGAATTGAATGAAACAAACCAATAACGGTACCAAAAAGTTTATTTGAAAAGTGTGTGGTAAATGGGTATGGGACAAACCAGCTCTGCAAAGAGAGGATAAAAGAAAAACATAAAAGTACACCCCACATCTGAGAAATGCAGGGCCATGCTACCAAGCAAACTTGCTCACAATAGTGGCTTTCCGTGATGGCCAGTCCCTTTCATGCTGTCCGCTCCTGGGAGCTCTGGAGAAGTTCTACGTACTGAGTCCTGGTATAGCCCTGGGATCTTGTAAGTGACAAATCCCACTCATTTCCCCCAGCTAGCTTTGCCACACCCTTTCTCCTGTATCATAACCAGCCTGAGTCTGCAAGTCCCCCTTCTGTGGTGACTACCAAGACTACCTGGCCCACAGGTCTATGGACTATGACAAGTCATTAAAGTCACTGACTTCAAAAGTAGGGCAGACCTTGCTCATGCTTGCCTGATTCTTTCCATGGTGCCTTTATTTTTGGTAGTTTTTGCAGAGGGCAGAACCTGAGTCCTCACCTGGGAATCCCCAGCATCCAGGAAAGAGGCTCACAGGGACCACTGGAGGATGAGCCACTTTCTGCCTGCAGAACCTGGGCTGCAGTCTACCTCTTGTGTGTTAATTGTGTAACCACTTGAGATTCACAGCACAGAATGTGGGTTTCCTGTTTGCTAAAACTCTGCAGAAAAATGAAAAACTTTGGGGCACTAAAGAACACTATCTAAGGTCTGCAAATAGTCAGGGATAGTGGTGCACACCTTTAGTCCCAGCACTTGGGAGGCTGAAGCAGGAGGATCAAATCTTCCAGCCAAGCCTGGGTATCTTAGTGACTTAGCAACACCCTGTCTAAAAATAAAAGTAAAAAAAGGGCTGAGGATGCAGCTCAGCATAAAGGCCCTGGGTTCAATCTTTAATACCCTGGAAGAAAGAGAAGCCAAAGGCCATGCACAGAATTGCAGAAAATATTTGCCAGTCAAATAGCTGATCAGGGATTTATGTTCAGAATATATAAGGAACAGCTACAAATCAAAACCAAAATCTCAAAAAGTAGATCAGGGACCTGAATAGATATTCTCTAAAGAAGATATAAATGTCCAGTAAGCACAGGAGAAGACACTTAACACTAATCGCTAGGCAAGTGCAATTCACAATGAGATACATTTAGCCATCTGGTCAACTATTTTAAAAACAATCACTGAAAAGTAATGACAAGGGGGTGGAGAAATTGGAATGTTTGTGCACTATTTGTCCTAGTTACTCTTTCATTGCTGTGACAAAACACCCAGAATCCACAAGTTAAAAGAAGAAGGTTTTTTTTACTGGGGTAGGCTGACAAGTTGGCCTTGGAGGGGCTGTGGACATCTATCCAGGGATTCCTGTAGGCTGCACATGCACACATATGCACATCTCTGTGTGCTTATGGATGTGTGGTCATGTGTGTTCAGTAGCTTGTGTGCTTCAATGCTTAGGTTTGAGCCACTTTGTTCTCCCTAGGGTAGGAGAGAAAGCAAGGGCTGTGGGGAGCCACAGAGCCTTACAGTGGAGAAAGTTCGGTGGGCTCTGGGCCATGGGCATTAAGGAACAAGCCTGTCACATCCAAAAACAATGATGATGTGATGGCAGCCTTGAGTTGGCATAGACATTCTGACAACCGCCATTAACCACCCTGCAGGAGAGGCCACTTTGTCCAGTGTCCCAGCCTGGCCCCTCTTGCCTTAACTAGAAATAGCCCCATTTGTTAGAAGTTATTTTCTCCTTAAAAATAAATACCTGGGCCAGAGATCTAGTTCAGTGGTTCTCACGCCCACCTAGCAAGCACAAAGTTCCTGAATGATCCCCAGTAACCACATACAACAATACCAAGCGTGGTGACTCACGCCCACCAGCAATCAGTACCACATACCACAGTGCACTAAGGAGGCAGAGGCAGGAGAATTGCTGGGCTACATAGTGAGCTCAGGGCCAGCCTGAACTACAAAGCGAGACCCTGTCTCAACAATAGTAATAATACCTAAGAGAAGCTATGTATTATTGGAAAACACTCAGTGCCCAGTTCACCTGGAGACAATGCAACCTCTGATTTTGGGGCCTCCTAGGGCTTAAAGAGGACAAGTGGTTGCTCTGCCCTGGTTGCTTCAACAAACTCCTAGGGCCAGGTCCTGCCCCAGCTGCTGAGCACCATCGGGTGGGTCAGACCCACCAGCTGAAGTCCCAACCACCCCCAGGGGACTCTGAGGAGCAGCTGAGCCTCACCACACCTGGGCTGATGCTGTGTGTTGTCATGCGTGAAGTGGAAGGAGAGGCACTTGCTCTAGAATGAGGAAGACCACGGCTCTGCTCTGCCACACAGCTCAGGGACATCCTCCTGCCAATCTCTCCACCTAGTAGTTCTGGTGCACCATGGGCTGGACTTGTTGGGGGGTTAGAATCCGCACTGATGGGGCCCTAGATGTGCACCTGGCAGTGGGTGACATACCCATCCATGGACACCTCGTCCCTGCACAGGCACACAGGAACAGAGCACTGTGGCTCTGATGAACAGCAGAAGAAGAGAAATGTCCTGCCATCCACTGACCAGACTCTATGAAAGAACTGTTGGCTGGATTCAGCTACCTCATTCTGAGACAAAGAATAAGGCCCAAGAAAAGCTCCATGGTACCACTGAGCAAAGCACAGTTAAGTAAGAGAGGCACAAAGAAGAACCAACGACAGGGTCAGAGGCCCAGAAGTCTGTTCGGGAGGGTTCTGGTGGCACACTGTCCCATCAACTGCTAGGGAAGGGAGTGTGCATTTTATAATATTATGCATATTTTATAAGTATAAAACATTTGATCGGAAAAAAAGTCCAGCCAGTGTCTGGGTCTATTTCTAGAACACTATTGTGTATTCAAAACAATGCAGCTTCCCCAACCAAGGAAATAGCCTACACCCTGGTCCCAAAAAACGTGGGCTGGACCTGGGGAAAAATGAGCCAAGGAAGAGTGACCAATGAGATGAAAAGGATGAAAAGGGAAAGTAGGCCACCACCTCCTAGATTGTCACGGCCAGTGGCTCAGGGTGGCCAGTGGCTCGGGAGGACTCTGCCTGGCTGATGGGAGCCACCCCCGGACAGCACTGCCCCTAGGAAGGGGCTCCCTGAAGTCGGGTTGCTCTGGGCAGCAGGAGCCACAGCCAGCTGAAGGTGGGGATGCGCTGCGGGCAGAGCTTGTATGGCCGAGTGGCCACACTCATTCTCATCCTTATCTGCATGAAGACAGACAGGAAGCTGTGGTCTGCCCAGGCTGTGTGCTTGGTCAGGGAGGAGGGGGACTGATGTGAGACCACGCCATCTGAACCGGGAATCGAGACCAATAAAAATAGACCACTGATGGTAAAACTGGGCCAGAGGAGGAGCAGATGCTGCCCCTGCTCGCCTAGGGCTGGGAGTGATACTCGGCTGTCTCGGGGCTGTTCAAGGTGATTCTCTGCACCTGCTACTCATGTGGGAGTGCCCCGTCCTCGCCCAGGGGTAATGACTGCCTTTCACCGGCTGGAGCATCTCCTCCTCCAGGATGTCCTCTCTCACCTGACACCCTACTTCTTACATCCCAAGTCATGTGCACCTGACCATGACCCACAGGTAGGGAGCCCCTTGTCCTTGGACTTCCAGCCTCCCTTGTTTTTGTCCCAGGGCCCCAGCCCAGCTCCCCTCTTGTGGGTTCTTGTCATGAACACCCCAATGGAAAAGCCACCGCCACTAGAGGAAGAGAGATCTGGTCACAAGGTCCAGCTCCACCCCTGACCAGCTGCAAGACAGGGGAAATAGCCACACAAACTGGGAGAGGCTACTGTGCAGGGGAATTGCTTCACAAGCATTCTCTCTTTGCCCACTGCTGGAAGATACCCAGTGAATGCCAGGAGCTGCGCTGCACCCAGCCTCGGGCTCCGGAAGGCCTACCCTTGCTCCTTGGGGCTCTTCACATAACAGTGACCTTGACTGCTGCTTGTTCCTTTAGTTAATATCCCAGTGCTCCCTGCTGTAGATGTACACATGCATTCTTTTTCTGTCTCTGTCTCTATGTCTCTGTCTCTGTGTCTCTCTGTCTGTCTGTCTGCCTGTCTCTATCTCTGTACTGGGAATTGAATGCAGGTTCTTCATACTGAGGTACATCCTCAGTTACTCTTCTTCTTCCTCCTCTTCTCTTCTTCTTCTTCTTTCCTTCTTCTCCTTTTCTTCTCTTCTTCTTCTTTCCTCTTCCCCTTCTCCTTCTCCTTCTTCGACAGGGTCTTAATAAGATGCTAAACTGCCCTAGTGATTCTCCTGCCTCAGTCCCGCCCAGAGTGCTAGATTTACAGGCCATCACACCCCACTCGCATGCATGCTATCATGAACCCTCACAACAATCCTCTGAGAATATGTCACTTCAGTCATGTAGCCAACTGCACATAGTTGAAAGCATGGAAACACAAAAATATGCACCCAAGAAAGTTGGACACCAAAGGCCAGACCACTGCCCCAAGGTACTGCTTTGCTGAGTGTGGCCCAGCCTTCTCATGCAGGACCCCACCCCACCCTCCACGCGGGTCCTGCCCCACCCAGTCACATCATCTTCTCCACAAGACATCCTAAAATTTGCTCTATGGGTAACAATATCTCCAGCAGTTGGTTCGTATTTCTTATCAGAGGGGATGGTAAGACCAAATTCAGACATCTCTGGAACTCCCCAGCTGCAGAGAAAGTTCAAAGCGGTTTCCTCCCATTCATTCTCACAGCATGCTACAAACAGTCTGGCGTGTCCTGTGTCCCCTCTCAAGGTAGACGTTAGCAGTGACACCCTGGTAGGCCAGGATCTCCCTGTCTCCTCCTGCCCTAGGCAAAAGCTCCAACTGGTTCTGGAACACAGCATCCGACAAGGAGGTGTTGAGAGTCATTAGGGCTCCAGGAGGCAGAGGGCAACAATGAGGCCATTCTGCCAAAGCTACCCTGTCAGACTGGAACAGTAAAAATAGAGGCCCAGGGCCAGAGATTTAGCTCAGTGGTTCTGGCACCTGCCTAGCCAGTGCAAGGTCCCTGGTTCGATCCCTGGTAACCACATACAACAATAACAGGCGTGGTGACTCACACCCACCAGCAATCAGTACCACATATCACTGTGGCAGGCATGGTGGCTCATGCCTATAATCCCAGCACTCAGGAGGCAGAGGCAGGAGGACTGCTGTGAGTTCGAGATTTACCTGGGATACATAGTAAGACCCTGTCTCAAAAAAAAAAAAGAAAAGAAAAGAAAAATAGATGCCCAGGGCCGGAGGGTTAGCTCAGTGGTTCTGGCGTCTGCTGCGCAAGCACAAGGACCTGAGTTCGATGCCCGGTAACCACATATAATGCTGGGCGTGGAGACATGCCCACCAACAATCAACACTGCATACCACAATGCCGGACGTGGTGGCTCACTCCTGTAATCCCAGCACTCGGGAGGCAGAGACAAGAGGATTGCTGAGTTCGCAGCGGCTTGCCTGGGCACCATAGTGAGCTCAGGGCCAGCCTGAACTACAATGCAAGACTCTGTCTCAAAAAGCAAAAAAAAAAAGAAAGAAAAATAGATGCCCAAAACCTTTCCCCTGGCAGGGTACACTCCTTCCTAACTGCAGTCCCAACAGCCCAGGACCATCTGCAAGGAGGGCACAATCTTCCCTGGGCCCTTGCAAGCAAATGGTGAGGCTAGGACACAGGACTGGGAGCCCAGGCATCACTGAGCATTACCTAAGCTCAGTTCCCTACCTGGCCCTCCTTACCTGTGAGGCCAGAGCCAGGCTGACCCCCAGCCCATGCCCAGGCTCAGAGAGAGATCCATGACAGGTACAAGGCCACCTGTGGTGGTTCCAGGAACATAGGTAGGCCCCCTGGCCCATTCACACTGGTCCATTGAGACATCCTTTCCTGGCACCTAGAGCCTTTCCAGGAACCAGTGACAGGTCTTCATGAGCCCTGAGGAAAGGAAGGGCTGCCTACTTCCCCCATGTAATCACACACACACACACACACACACACACAGGAAGGAGGAAGGAGTCTAGGCTCTAATCAGGGGCTAGGGAGAGACCTTTCACAGAGGCAGGTGGTATGAATCAGACAGTGACATCAGACAGCTGAATTTAATCATGTAATCTGGAAAAGCCTGGTAGCGAGAGTCAGCTAAACCATGGATTTGTTTCAAACTGACCAAGGCTTTGGACCCAGACACTGTTACTTCCTGGAGCAAGTCAGACTCCGTGGAGTGGGTCAGCCCTGTAGTCCTACTTTAGGAGCTCCTCACACCGCTTTGGGAATGAGCCTGGAGGAGAATGGGCCGTGTGACCAGGGTGGGTCCTGTTCTGCTGTGTGGGGGCACTGCAGATTGGGGTGCCTCATCCTGTCTTTTCTTTCATTTTCTTACTCTCTCCAGGACATGGGGGTCAGCTTCTACCCTGGCAATTCCTCATGGTGTTCTCCCCTTCTCCACTCCTACCCACATTTGGGAGCCACATCTCTGCCCTGCCTTTGTGGTGGTGGATGCTGGGTCAGGGCCAGGACACCCTCTGCAGTGACTCCTGAGCTCAGACACCTCCCGTGAGCCCCATCTGCTCCTTGATCTGAGCTTCCGGTACTCCAGCCAACCCCTCCAAACCTGCTCCCCACGGA
>PVIC010032514.1:0-20671 GCA_004025085.1 Thryonomys swinderianus | reverse complement strand
GAGGGGAAGGAATAAATATGATACAGAAAGAAAATAAAAGAGCATGTATAAGGGGGGAGGAGGGGGGAGTGGGTAGGGATATGGGTAAAAATGAGAATTAACTTGTGGCATATACTGGTACAAATTTCCCAATGTTATATGTGATTTTGAGATGTATATAAATTGTACCAATAAAGAATTCAATTAAAAAAATATATATTTGGTGAATTTATTTATTTTTAAATTTTAATATTTTAATATTCACCAAATATATTTGGCGAATGGTTGAAAGTGACCACAAAAGTTACAGTGTCTCATGAGAGAACGCTGGTCACAGCTAACTTAATAGAAAACCACAGGAGATGCATCTTTTCTTTTTAGATTTGAATCTTTATTGCTAGGTTTTATATGCACATAATGATCACACCCAACACTGAGAATTTGTACCAGTATATGACACAACTTAATTCTCACTTTTTTCCTATTCACCTGCCCATCCTACAATCCCCTGACCCTTATATACACAAACAATTAAGGGCACTAAAACGGAGCTGAAGAGCCAGAAAAAGAGTAGATGGAGTTGAGTCTTTGGCTCCAGAAACCATGCTCAAATTTCCTGGGACAGATTATTCAGTATGGTACTATTTCCACAATAGGATAGACTTGAGAATGAGAGAACTGAGGTGGGGGAGGGGGCAGAAACTTGTGGTGAAGCAAGAAGAGAAATCAGGGTTGTGTCTAAGTAGTAAAGGATTGTGACTTGCAGCACAATGAACAGATGAGTTCAAAAACATAGCAGCTTGGAAAGAGGGGAAACAGAAGTGCAGCTAATGGGAAAACATAAACACGGGACCCCACTTTTCATGTTTACTTATTTACTGAATCAGAAAATGAATATGTTCACTGTTAGAGAAGCCAGTGGACAAAGAGAAGGCAATACTGAAGAAATAATAAATGTTTGAGAGAAGAAGACTTGAGGAACACAAAGACAGGAAATATTGTGATTGTTTTTTGTTGTTGTTGTTTGGTTGGTTGGTTTTGTTTTGATTTTTATCACAGGGGTCAAACTCAGGACCTTGAGGCAAGCACAAACTACAAAGCTAAATCCCTGGCCCTGAAATTGTTGAAGTCTATTATAAACTATTCATGTTTCTTCTTTATCTCTATCCCAGGTAGAAGAGAAAATGGACTGAAAGATAAGCAGCTCATCCAAAGGGAGAAAATCAGTAAATGATAAGCCCAAGTTTCAAATGGAAGTTTCGATGATTCCATACACAGCCCCTTCCATGCAAAATTTAGCAGAGAGATTTTCACTGGAAAGAAATAGGGGTATGGATTTCTTCTGAGAAGTATATAGTTAAGTGTAAAGAGAGAAATGCATACAATGTAAAGTGAAAGGATGAGAGCTAAGAATTTCCACCTAATAAGCTCTATTTGCCTGCTAAAGTTTGAAGGCAAAATAGTCTTGGAGAGTGTTTTGGGGCAAATGTGGGTATGATGATATTAGGAATTTTGACTGAGTCTTAGGAGCTTGAAATAGTTTTGGGAACCATTTCAGTTCATCAGAAGTTCTAAGGAAACTTATAGCAACATGGTTTATGGTTTCATTGCTTTTAATTGTGTCACAAGAGAAAATTTTACCCAAATATGGACTCCTTCACAGGTTTATGTCCCCTCATGAAATTTTAAAGGATTTCATACTTTTTAGAAAAAAAAGGTAAGATATATAGCAGATCTATCTCACAAGGCTTCCTTTGAAGGACCATAGTGACATGTACTATATAGGAAAGTGAAATTTGCTCCTGAGGGTGTTAACAACACCATAAGAGACATAGTTTAATTCATATTAGATCCTACACTAGTACAACACTCAATATTCTAGAAAAAAAATATTGTTGGAAAGATACTTGAAGCATTATTCACATAGATCTTAAAACTGGAAAGTAAAAAACATGTCACCAATTGGTTTCCCATTTTGGTTATGTGAAAGTTCTCCAGAAGACCATCTACTAAACACTGGATAAGATGTAGGAAAAGTTGAACTGACTTGATCTTGAATGAAGGTCTCAAAAGGAAAGCCATCTTCAGTTTGCAAGGAGGAACATGAAGGAGCAGATGTACAGATGTTACTGATTTAACAGCCATGGTGGAGAGCCCAGCTCCGCAACCCAACACGCTGGCAGAGAACGGAGGCAGGCAGGAGGACTGGTCTCAGGTTTCTGAGCTGAGCTGTTCACATGAGAGAGGGAGGACGGGATCTTGCTTTACCCAGCCTCTGCAATGGCAGCTGGTATTTTTTGCCCAGTCCTGATCCCTCCTGGGCAAAAGGATATGGGAAGAGCTTTGAAAAATGCCAACAGAATTTTTAAAATGACATACTCTTTAGAATAGTAGAGCTATAAGATACACTATGAAAATTAAGAGACTATTAGTAGGGGGACATGTTCTAAAAATGTTTGCAGGGCCCTATGGCTTAAAATGGAAAACAAGCAGGGTAAAAGCAACCTCCAAAACAGCTGGCTTTGGAAATGTACCTCTTTTAGCCCTGAAGCAGTAGCAGATGGCAGTATCTGCCTGTCAGTGCTGGTACTGCTTTTATTGTTATCATGCGTTAATAATTAAATACTGACAGCATAGTTGGAGCTGCTATAAACTTAAAAACCAAGGCGGCTTCAGTCCCATGAGCTTACCACCTAAATGAGACAAAAGCTTTTAAAAACATCAAGGGAGAGAGAAGAAGAATGTAAATCAAAGACTATTGCCTGTTCAACTTGTGTTTTCTCCCCCCTCATATTTTCTTTCGTTTTCATTGTTCAGTTGCCTGCAGTTTGGGAAGTGAGCCAACCTAGCTGGGCTGCTGGCTGAAGAAGACGCTCTTGTCAGACAGTGGGAAAAATTAAAGGCCAGTTTAGGCCGTTGCAAGAAGAAAACGTGAGAGCGAAATGGAAGAAAGATCTCTAAGAAAGAGCAGAGGGTTGGGGGAGGGAATAGCAGGAAGGCCACACCAGTCCCAAGAGACCAGGGTTGTGTAATCTTAATAAGAGGCAGAAAAGGGTTCTCTGAATATGAAGTCATCTTCATTCAGGAGCACAGAGTGATATTCGGGTTAAGACAAACCGCGCACACGACCTGGCTCACAAGAAAATAAAGGAGATCAGAGAAAGTCGGAGTCTGTGGTGCCGTGGCAGGAGACATACCTACTGTGTTTCTAGCTGTATAAAAGGATGGCAGTACAAAGAATGTAACAAGTGGTAATGAAGGGGAACATCTATGATACTGGTTCAAGTATTTAATATATCATAACTTTTACTGTTATTTTAGAGTAAATCCCTTCTACTTAACCGAAGTGTTAACGACCTCTATCTGATTGGCCTGAGGTTTCCAGAAGAAGGCACTGCAACTATATGAAGTGGCAGTTTGAATCTGTCGTTGTCTTTGAAAACCTTTCCATACAGCAAAACCTGGAGCTGGAGGACAGTGATATCTATGATCCTGACCGTGTGTAGACCGAGGTTTATGTGTGTGTGTTACTGTATTTGACAAATAAATTTAAAAGATGAAACAAAATATTTGAAAATTTAAATAGAAAGGCTTACGGAATAAAAATTTAAAGAAAACTATTGTTGTAAGGCTGTGCAAGGTGTTCCTGTTTTAAGGGCTGTAATAAGGTTGCCATAAATTTTTCAGATTATTATGATTATATAGTAAAAACTAATATGATAAGCTAATGTAGATTTATTACTGAGAAAAGTATGTCTTTAATGAACAGTTTCTCTGGGAGTACAGCTTATAACATCTCTGACGGCAGCCCGTAGTTTCTGGGCTTCCCTCCTACTGACTCACCTAGGGCTACCTATGCCCTGCAGCCTCTATTAATGGTGATGTCTTGTACAGTTGCACTGCGTTTCATCTTCCACAGTCTATTCTGCTGTATCTTTCTATATTCATGTTATGGCCAACTACAGTACTTGGTACAGTGACATGTGGTGTCAGTCTGTAGCCTGGTAGCAATAGGCTTTACCATATAACAGTCTCCCCGAGACTCATGTGTATGTTCACAAAAGAGCCAAATCATGCAATGGTGAATTCTCACACCTGTTACTAAGCAAGGCATAACAGCATAATTAGAAAAATATTTTTATTAATGATATTAAAACAGCCATATTAAGTTAAATTATAGTATTCACAATGATCTGGAAATGTGGTATGTAGTACAAGACATGATATTAGCAGAGTAAGGCAGGGGTGTATCAAAAGAGCTTTAGACTTGGAACTAAAGAAAAATCTATACTATCTATTGTGGATAGTGGACCACTTCTTAATTTAGCTATTACATGTTATTGGTTATGAATAATCTTGTGTTTCATAATCTATATGGAACAGGAGAACAAAAATCAGTTCAGTCAGAATTGACTCTGGCTCACTACTAATCTTAATTGGTTAAACTACTTACATTGCACGAACTGCATTTTCTTCATTTGCAAATTAAGGCACACTATTTCATAAGAGCAAATATTTACTGAGTACACAACATAGAACAGGAGAAAGTGCTAAACTAGTATTATCTCATTTATTATTTCCAAATACCCTGTTATACAGGTACTATTGTTCAAACATTTATAGCCAGAAAATATTTGAAAAAATTAATCTACATTGAACACATACAACGTTTTTCTCATGTGTATTCAGTTGACAATAAAATGTAATCACTATTTAGGTAGAAATATTTTTTACATGTTATAAATAATCTAGATGTGATGTAAAGTATATGGGAATTCTGGAACCAATCTCTGTGAATGCCAAAGGATTTCTGTGATCATAAAGACATATTAGAGCAGGAGGATTATTTAGGATAGCACTATAATATTCAAAGTATGAAGAATAATAACAAAAATACATGACCTTTGAACACTAGGACGCCTATAATTGAGAAGAAAAAGAACAAGTGTTGAGGAGAACGTGAAGATCGGAGATTCTCACACATTGTTGGTAAAAATGTAAAGTGTTGCAGATGTGAAGGTGAACAGTTTGGGCTCTTCATTTTCCTCACAAAGCTAAACACAGAATGCCATAAGACCTAGTGACTCCTCTTCTACAAAGAAACTCAGGGAACTGAAAAAAAGAGACTAATATAGATACTTGTACCCCAATGTTTATTGTAGCATTAGTTGCAATTTCCAAGAGAGGGGGAAAAAAACTAAATGGCCATCAACAAAAGAATGGTAAACAAAATGTAACATAGGCAGAGAGTGTGCTATTCTGTCACAAAAGAAATAGTTATGATGCATGATAGAAACTCTAACATACTATAGTAAGTGAAAGAAAGAAGCCCATAGAAAGAATATGATTCCATTTATATGAAATACATTTAAAGAGATACAAAGTGCATCACAGGCTACCAAGAATAGGTTAGAGGGGGAAATAAATGAGTTACTGTTTCACTGTCACAGATTCTCTGTTTGAGATGACATGATGGTTGTATAATACGAAGAATATAATTAATGTTACTGAGTGGTATGCTTAAAAGTGGTAATTTGTGTTCTCTATATTTTTCTTTACTTTTGAAAATTAATGATGCAATATACCTAAACCTACTGTATGTTCTAAGTAAGTTAATTATATAAGGCATGAATTTTTGTCTCCATAAAGCTGTCTTTTTTTTTTTTTTTTTTTGAGACAGGGTCTCACTTTGTAGTTCAGGCTGGCTCTGAGCTCACTATGTAGCCCAGGCAAGCCTGGAACTCAGCAATCCTCCTGTCTCTGCCTCCCGAGTGCTGGGATTACAGGCGTGAGCCACCACGCCCGGCATTGTGGTATGCGGTGTTGATTGTTGGTGGGCGTGAGTCTCCACGCCCAGCATTATATGTGGTTACCGGGGATCGAACTCAGGACCTTGCGCTTGCAAGGCAGGTGCCGGAATCACTGAGCTAACCTTCCGGCCCCATAAAGCTGTCTTTTAAAAAAAGAGCAAATGATGCAGGTTAGGGGCAATGGGAAGATAACAACAACAGCAATGCTTTTCAAGACTATGAATTGAACAACTAATGGAATTTAGAGAATAAAAGGCTGTTTCTGCTCCATACTTTAAGGAGTAGAATAGTTAAGAGACACTGGAATATCTGGGGACAAACAGGACCCACTGGGATAGTTTAGGGCTCACTGTATGAAGCAGGAGGCAATAGATAAGGAAAGATGAATGAAAGGTTTTAAAAAATTGTTCTTTATTTTTAATTGATACAGGAAACAGGCTACAGAGTGATGTTTTGAAGCATGCTTATATATGTAAAATCATTAGCTTTTGGTGTGAGACTATTCAAAATCCTCTTTCTAGTTATTTTGAAATACACACTACTGCACTGTCAAACAGAGCCACCCTACTATGAAATAGAACATCAGAACTTACAGTGTAGTACTGCCAACCAGCCTCTCCCCATATCTTCCACTGCTAAACCCCTGGTGACCGTGACTGTAGTCTGTACTTCTATGAGATCATCTCTGTTAGAATCCACACTGTGAGGGAGACTCTGTGGTATTTCTTTTCTGTGTCTGTTTGTCCATGAGCAGATGAATGAGTAATAAAAGTGAGGTGCACACACACGCACTGGAATACTAGCCAAAGGATAAAACCAAAGACAAAGAAGTGACAGGCTTTCTGAGGTATAGCTATCCCAAGTCATTTTTCATCAAGTGGGCTATACCTTGACTAAGGCAGAGTCCTCATTTTCTTTTGAAGATTATAACCTTTGGCTTATAGTCTGGCCTGGGTTTGCACACCCTTCATTCTCTTTAATTGACCCTATACTCATATGCAAGACTAGATTCTCTGAAACATTTCTGACACAAATGGATCTTTATTCAAGCAACTTGCTCCTTTCCTCTAATCCTTTATATATGTACACTGCCTTGATTTACCATTTTCCTTCTGACTAGCCACTTTTTCTCTCTAGTACTCCTGAAGGTGTCTGGAGCACAAGAATTGCATGTTCTCCTTGCTGCACCAGGAGTTTCATGAGAAAATACTTCGTTCTCACAAGACAACATCGTGCTTGAGTACTCCTGGGGTATTCAAAGTGTTCTGTTCATGCTGGGAACACCTTCATGGTAAAACTGACCTTCTTTATTTTGCATTTAGAGTTCACGTTTTCTTCAGAAGAGTTAGAACCTCTTCTAATTTTTAAAAAATAACCTATGTTGCTTTGAGAACTTCTCAACTTCATGCCTCCTAGTCTTTCTCCCCAATTTTATAAGACCATCATCACTAACTGACATACAGAAAAAGGAAGAGCAACAGAAGGAGAGGGGAAAAAAGTAAAATAAGAAAGTAAGGAAAGAGGGTGAAAAGGAAGAAAGGGTGAAACAAAATGGATAGTGAGGGAAAGAGAGAAGAGACAAAAACATTAACTCAGATAAAATCACAGTGGTCTCACAAGCACTTGAACGTGTCCAGGTGACACCAATTACCAGTGGATCCAAAAGCCAGTGAGCAAGAGCAGATGGGTCACACCCACCAACTTCCAGCACATGTGAACCTCACAAACAGAAAAGCAGTTGCTCTTCACACAGGAGTGGAATGTACTCTGCCAGTGCATTGCTCATTCCAAAGCTGATGTTTTTCTCTGGTTCTGCCAAGAACGTGTGGAAGCACAAAGCAAGCCCTCTTGCCAGTGGCAGCTGAGGCTCCACTGGCTGCTCATGCCAAGGACACATTCAGCCCCTCTCTTGTAGGCCTCAGTGTGAAGGGCAGAGATGTTGACATGCTTTCTATTCCAGCCCTGTCTCCAACAGGTGAGCAGGCCAAAACAGTCAACAAACCCCCAGATCCTCTTGCCTTATTTCCAACTGACTTCCTTTTCTCAGAATCTGGGCTTGGTGTGGGTCTGCTCTACCATTAGTGCTCACTACAGTGATGGGGTTTGTAATGAACCTGCTGAGCATTATATTTCATCTTCCTCCACCCATGACAGAATTTATTTGCATGTAGGATTCCCTGGGAAACTTCAATTCCAATTTTTAATCACTCCTACAAACAGTAAAGGAAAACAACTGGAAATTTTCAGAAAATCTCTCAGTGAACATGAAGAACATTCTTTTCCTCACCACGTTCCAAGAGACCATCTATGTTTATTGCTGTTGGGAAAGGCATTGTTTCCTGTACATTTAGAGATAGATCCAAGTGACACTGGACATTGAACAATATTGTCAACACACAAATCTTGGCTTCTTTGGCTTATTGGACACTCTCTAGGAGGATTAAATGCAAGATAAACTCAAATCTTGAAGTAAAGCTGGTGCCTTGGATTTCTACAGGTTTGTTTCCTAAGACTATTGTAACAAATCACCACAAGTTTAATGGCTTAAAACAACAGAAAATTACTCCCTCGCAGTTTGGGAGGCCAACTCTTTAATCAATGTGTCACCAGGGCCGATCACCCTCCAAACATTCTAGAAACGAGCACATTCTTATGTCATGGAATTCCTGGAGGCTCAGACCTTGTGGCTTGTAGTCATATTACTCAAACTCTACCTCTGTATTCCCCTGGATTTCTCCCCTATGACCCTGTCCTAATTCCAAGACGGTCTCATTTTTAGGGTTTAAATTTTACTCACATCCATAAAAGACTTTGGCCCAAATAAGGTCATAGGCAAAAGTTTTAGAGTGAGACACCAGCCAAGGTGCTACAACTCTTTTCTACTATTTAATCATAATATTATAAACACAAGTGTCTTTCACTGAAACTATTATTGTTTGAGGTGAAAAGTTTCACACACCAATAAAATATCACAGCAGATACCTACAGAAGCACATCCATAATGAAGAAAAGTGAGCCTTTTCTCACCTTAGTTTATTACATTTATTTACCTTTTTAAAGAAAGAAAAAGGAATACAGCTAACAATATTCCATCTAATTCCTCATCTTTCTAGTCACCTTCTGTATAATGTTTGTATTTTGCAATTTTATTTTATTAACATTGGTTTATATTTTAGTTATATGTACATGGCACAAGGATATCTTGTTTACACATTTTAACTTCTATGGGAGAAACTTGAGAACTGAGACTTAGAACTGAATTTTACTAGACTTAGATAATACTCTTGCCCAGAATACCTTGTACCATTGTGATAACCTAAGGAGATGACTCTTTCAATGGTACACATACACCATCCAGTATATGGAATTGTAAGGGAAGATATTTTTTATCTTTCTTCTAAAATATAGACTTCTTTTATTTCTATGCTTCACGTTAGTGTGTCCATAGCTATCATTAAAATTTTGTTTGGATAAATCATTATAATATTGTCTCTGATAACAAATAATAATAAACAGTCTTTATTAAAAAGCCCTTACATTAATATTAGCATTGCTGTATTTAACTTCATATGCTATGTGAACTTAAGTAACTCGTGATACCATCCTCTCTAACTTGTAAGAAAAACAAGCTTCTAGTATCAGAGTTGTATTTACTGAACCAGGAAAATTGTTGAAATGCTATAGCCAACGATAAATGGCACTTCAGGGCCTAAGATTTAGCTCAGTGGTCCCAGTGCCTTCCTAGCAAATGCAAGGTCCCTGGTTCGATCCCTGGTAACCACATACAACAACACAGGGCATGGTGGCTCATGCCTATAATCCCAGCACTCAGAAGGCAGAAGCAGGAGGATTGCTGAGTTTGAGGCTTGCTGGGGCCCATAGTGAGCTCAGGGCCAGCCTGAACTACAAAACGAGACCTTGTTTCCAAAAACAAAAAAAGACATTTCAGCAAACCTCTTCATCTGATCCTGTGATAAAAAAGAACCAAGAGAAGCCAGCTAAACCCCTTAAACACACTCCTTCAATAGTTCAGGTTGTCCTAATTCATGTATTCTAGTTTTGACATAACATTAAACTCATTTAATCTGAGATACTTGGTGCATTTTACCATAATCTTCATAACAATACTTCTGTGGACTTCGTTAGAAAAGAATAAAAATACCATCCTGTTCCACCATTGTTTATTATATAAGATTTTGGCTATGTTTAAATCACTAAATATAAATATGTAAAACCAAATAAAGTTATATGAATAAGTGTAAAATTATAAGATACAAGGAAGGAAATGGAGATTTGGAGGATATAAAAGAATATAGAGCATTTCAGCAGAAATTCTAAATTAAAGAAAATCTATCATTCATCCTCAAATTAATTTTGATCTCAATAAAGGCAAACAGGAAATGCATTACATAATTTGAATTATCTAATAAGTGATAACATACTATTTCTTGATAAAATTTTCTTGGCAAATAAGTCCTCAATAAATGAGTTTTAAATAAGAAGCAAGTTGTAATGTACCTGTAGAATCACCTTTCCTTTTAATAACAAAATATTGTTCATGTTCATTTCTTATACTGTCTTCCAGTGAAAGGCAAGAATTGTTGAATAATAGCTTTGTGAAGTTTTCTATGGAAATCCAAGTTAATAAATTCCAAATAATTGACTTCTGATACTTTCACGAATATAGTAATAGAGATTTTTGCAACTCAAAAGAATGAATAGTTCAGATTTCACATTATTTTCTTTTCAAAAGTTCATTTTTTTAGTTGGATTTTTGTAAACTACTTTTAGCCTAAGGAGTGATCAACACTGGTGTCATTGATTAAAAAACCCAAAGCAACTAAAGTCAGTCACAAACACTGGCTTGTCTCCTAGCTAAATTTTACAGGTTAGATAGTAAATGCTCCAATAACCAGAATCCATAATTTCCTAAAAGAGAATTCAATCTGCTCCATTATACCAACAACTACTTCTTTGAAACCTCATAGTTATGTGCTAGAAATGATACATAAGAATCAAGTTTATAAAAGCACATAGTCATTATTAATTATCCTTTCTACTGAAGTTAACTTTCTGGTTTTTGGAAGAATTACTTTCAAATAAATCCTCTGGGCTGAAGGTACACAACAAAATCAGATTAGTGAATGTTTGCTGTTTAGAATTACCAATTCAGACAATATGAAAAGTTTTGCCAGTAACTGTTCTGGTTTGAGTAATAATTTGCTTTCAACTGATTGTATTGATGGGCACTCACAAATATGTTCAATTATTCGTCACTAATCCTGAAATATGATGCTATAATCAAGAGCAACAAAGAGTATAGTGTTATTTTAAATTATTTTGATATTTACTTATTAATTTATTCATCAAAGATTGATTTAACATCTAATATGTATTAGTATCACAAAGATTGATTTAACATCTAATATGTATTAGTATCATACTCAGTTCAAAAGATATACAGATGTAAAGAAAAACCTATGGTATCTACTGTCAGGAAGGTTTCAGATTATTGAAATATAATGTCAAAATGACCTTGAGAAAATCAGTGCACCGGTCTAAAAACAGCTTAGTTAATTTGAGGCAAGATATGGTTTCACAAAAGAAGAGCCTTTAAGGAAATGATTCTCTAGACTTGAGAAAGAGAAGAATCTAAGGAAAGCTGAAAAGAACATGATTTTTTTAGAATTATAAGCAGTCACCACTAGAATTCTCAGTCAACAAGAAGTTTGGGGAATAGAGTAAGCACAACTTGTGGGACTTCCAAAAGAGTAGAATAATTAGTTTTTGATTGTCCTAATTGGTGATGTTTTCAGGTCAATGATGGAGGAAATAAAAAAAAATCTCTGAAGTACAGACCTAAATAATTTTTCACAAAGTTTCAATAATTATATGACAAAAAATATTACAAGACAAATTAGGAAAAGATCTAAAATGAGTGAAAGATTGTAGAAAGAACACAATTGAATCAGACTAAAAGACTGATTATCAGATTATGAGTTTATACATAACAAATTATGAGGTCTAAATAACAAAGTAAGTTCAAGAATATACAAGATAGATTAGAAAAACTAAAAATAATAGGCAATATTAAAATAATCCTATCTGAAATAAATATTAGCAGAAAATTATACTATCATAACAGAAACAAAATTCAAACATATCTTGTATAAATAAGACACATTAGATAGAGATGAAGAGAAAAATCAACTGAAAATTAAATTTGCAGAAGTTCCCCAGAACACAAAAATGCATACAATACAACAGAGAAGTTTGTATACATGGAAGACAAATTGAAAATATTTTCTATATACCTAGAAATGAGATATTGCAATTATCAGTTGATGATTTTCCAGAAAATAATGACAGTAAGGAAAGGAAAGTGACACTACCCTGACCCAGAGCTCCAAATCCTTCCTGCAACACCTTAATGCTTTTCCAGACACTGTCCACCTCATCACCAGACCACTTGCCAAAAACAGAACAGAACCAGAGAAAGCAAAACAAATGAAAAACTGATCAGGTTTATTCTTTGCCTGAAATAATTCCTTTGCATCATATTACCTTTTGTTGCTACTGTAACAAATTACCAAAGTAGACAAAAGGATAGATTGAAAGAAGAAAAAAATTTGTTTTCTTACATTGGTAAAACACTGGTCTTACTGGATGAAATCAAGATGCTGGTAGTGGTGCTCTTCTTCTAGAAGCTGTAGGTAATAATCATTTCCTTGTTTGTTTCAATTTCAAGAAAACAGCCGCATTTCTTGGTTTATGAACTTTTTCCTCCATCTTCAAAACAATGTAGGAATGGGATCAAGCCACAAACTGCATAGCCCCAATTCTTCTTGTGTCACCCTCTTCCACTTTTGAAGACCAATACTGAACCAAACTGCTGAAACTACTATAATGGAAATGAGTGTCTGGGTCATAAAATGAAATCAGATGATCACAACACTTTAAAACAGTCTCTACTACTCTGGCAAGGATAATAATCAGTGTGAACAACATCCCTTGCCATTCAACCTGATCCCTTCAACCCGTTTCTTTTTTCAACACCCTCTATGTGTTATAGGGAGTACAGTGTTTCTTGATACATGCTCATGGTGAGCTCACACTGCTGCTTCCCTGACAGTGCCTTCTGTTCATTGTACACCAGTTCTCCCTGTATAAAACTCTGCAGTTCATCTTTTCTGGATAAACAAAAATGTTATTTCCATAGTTAAACTTTCCAAGACTTCTCCAACAAGAATTAATTGGTTTGTCTTCAAAACTTTTGTTCATGCTTAAGGAATAGTATGAACCAAGTTGTCCTGTGATTCTCTGATTTACAATAGTTGCTCTTCCAACTTGGCTGCAACATGCTTTAGGGAAGGGGCTTTGACTCATTTATCTTTGTATCTCCACTGCCTAATAAAGTGCCTGGAATCTGCAGAATTCAATAACAAAGTGTTGACACACAGAATGAGAGATTCTTTGTTTAAAAAAGACATGAGAGAATGCTAAAAGCTGATAACAGCAGAATGTCTAGGCTTCTGGCTAGGTATTTCTGAAATTTTATGTTAAACAAACCTCAATCTGTACAAAACTGTCATGGTGATAGGCTCTGGCAGCAATTATACGAGGGATTTGAAAGAAAGACAAGGTATTGTTAACTGTTGAGAAATTAGACTTGAGTTTGAAGCATGCAACTTTAGGGCCATCCTTTAATATATGAGTTTGGGCAAGTGATTCAGACTGTTTATCTCATTACCCTGTTATAAAATGAATTTTGGGGGGCCAGATGTTGTTTAAACCCTCTTCTAACTCTAAATTTCTGTGTTTCTTTCTTCTTCAGTGATTAACTCACCTCTCTTTAGAACCATTACAAGTTAAGATTATTCATTTACTCATATTACCTCTAAATCATCTGAGGAATGTACCACAAGAACAACTCTATCTTCAAAATTTAGTGTAATATTTTAATGGTAAATTCTGTTCTCATTACTTAATTCTCACAGTTGCAAAAGTTATTTATATTCTCCTTTACTTCCACACATTTTTGGGAAAAAAATATTAGTTTCTGGTCTTTCTAACTTTTATTTCACTATAAAGATTGTCACTACATTTCTGAATTACTTATACAGTGTTCTTCTCTAAACACTTTAATCACATTTACTATATAAATGAATTCTAGGATATTATGTTACTTAGTGTTATTGTTTTTTATTATAATAAAAGATGACTTATTTTATGTTTCAAAATGAGAATATATTTTATGTACATAATTAAAATGTAGTGGTATATTTAAATATTGAACTAATAAATGTAACATCTAGAATATATCTGTGAAACATCATTTAAAATGAATAATAGAATAAAAAGCAAAATGGCAGAAAAAACAATTTTAAATCTCTTTTACAAAATAAAGAAAAATATTGGCAAAAAATTATCAGAATCAGCTTTGAAGTACTGGAATGTAAAGACTAGCAACATTTAATGAAAACACATATTCAATAAAAATAGATGCATGTTAGTACAAATAGCACATTTTGTTTACAAATGTTTAACTTGTCAGATTCCACTTTTTCTTCTCAAACTCCATGATATTCTCAAACAAGAAAATCCTGGATTCAGACTGAAAAACAGTCTGGAAGCTATTGGAAGGGAAAGAATGAGAGTTGGCCCCCACTAAATCTAGTTTCCAAAGAATTAGCAATATTTGAACTATGTAGTGGTTCTGGCATGACAGTTTTTGCTTTTAATATATTGAATAAGTTACTCCATTGTTTCCTGGGCTCCATCATTTCAAAAAAAATCCCACAAATCACACATCTGTGACCTATTTATTTCACTTATGAGTATGTCATGAAGGTATGTATATCCATTGAGTATAAATGACTCTAACTTATCATTCTTTAAGGCAGAGTAATAGTCTATTTTATAGGAAAACCACATCTTCTTTATCCAGTCTCCAGTTGATGGGCATCTGGGTTGTTTCCTAGATTTAGCTATCACAAACTGAGCTGCTATGAATGTGGGAGCACATATGTCACCATGATATATGATTCTTTAAATTTTTTGTGTATATTCTTAGCAGGGCAATAGCAGGGTCAAATGGAACCTCTACTCCTAGATTTGTTAGAAGTTAATTCTCATTTTTATCCATATCCTTACCCACCCACTATCCCTCACCCCTTATATACATGCTCTTTTTCTTTCCAAATCATATTTATTCTTTCCCATCATTATGTTTCCCCCTATATTCCCTTTGAATGTGTCCTATTTTTAAAAAATCTAGGATTAGAGGTCCCATTTGACCCTGCTATTCTCCTGCTAGGAATATATTCAAAGGAATTAAAAACTCATGTTGTAAAGGCATATGTACACCCATGTTCATAGCAGCTCAGTTTGTGATAGCCCAATCTTGGAAACAACCCAGATGCCCATCAACTGGAGACTGGATAAAGAAGATTTTTTTAAATAAAATGGAGTATTATTCTGCCATAAAGAATGACAAGTTTCATTTATTTATGTGCAAATGGATACATTTTGAGGACAAACTAATAAGTGAAATGAATAGATCACACATATGTAAATAACATATCTTTTCTCTAGTGTGAGAACCTGTAGATGTAAATGATTTTAGAATGTATGAGAGATTAAAGTGTATGTGGTGGAGGAACATAATGAGAGGAAAGAATATATATGATTTGGAAAGAAAAAAGAAATAGTATGTATATAAGGGGTGGGGGGTTTGTGGGTGGGTAGGGATATGGGTAAAAATGAGAATGAATTTGTGTCATATACTGGTACATATTCCCCATTGTTGAGTGTGATTGTGAACTGTGTATAAATGTACCAATGAAGAATTGAATTTAATAAATCTAATGCAGACCTACACAAAGCAAAACTATGTGAAGATGCCAAAAGATGATGATTTTTTTCCAAGCCAAGAAAAGACACCTCAGAGTGAAATCAACCCTATGACATTTCGTCTCAGAATTCAAACTTCCAGATCTATGAGGAAATAAATATCTGTCTTATAATCTACCCATTCTTTCGTAGCTTGTTGCAGAAACCCTAACAAACTGATATAAACATTACAAACTGATTAAACTGAATGTATATGTATATAGTACTGAACTTTCACCATACACTACTTTCTCAAAGCCATGTGGAAAGTTTTCTAAGACAGACCATGCATTTGGATCACATGATAAGTCTTGGTAGATTTAAAGTAATTGAAATCATTCAGAGTGTACCTTATGACTACAGCATAATTCAATCATAAAAGAATAACAAAAGGAAATACGAAAAGTTTACAAATATGTAGAAATTAGACAACATACTCTTAAATAATCAATGAAGAAAAATGTCACATAACAAAAGTGATGAGATAGTACTTTGAGATGAATGAACATAAACATATCAAAATTGACAGAATCAGCAAATGCAAAGCTTAGAAACAAAGTCACAAAGGTGTAAATTAGGAAATCTAGAAGACTTATACTCAGTAATGTAAACTTCTACCTTAGAATCTAGAAAAAAGAGAAAAACTCACAGTAAGTATAATAAAAATTAGATAATAAAGATTTGAACAGAAATTAATAAAGGATAGAGACCAATGAAGAAATTAAAAACACCAAAATATGAGTCCTTGAAAAGATCAGCAAATTTTTTTAATAAAAACTTTTGCTAAACTTATATGAAAACAAATGGGAAGACACAAGTTATTAATGTGGAAATGAATAGCTCAGCTTGGTGGTGCAATCCTGTAACCTGAGCTACTAAGACAGAAGAAGCTCAAGCTTCTACTCAACCTGGACAACATAAGGAGATCCTGTTTGAAAAATTAAAATTTTAAAGGTTCTGAAGATATAGTTCAATGGTAGAGTATGCCCAGTTTTAACCCTCAGTAACAAAGAGGAGGAAAAATGTTACTATAGATCTTCAAATATATAAAAAACTATATATTGAATTAGGTAAAATATTTGAAATTTAAAAATTCTTGGACAAACTACTGAAATTCATTCTGAGCAGAATAAAGTATCTGCATAGACATATTAATTAAGACAATTAATCATCAATAAATTTATCCAAAGAAAAACCCAGCATGAGCACTTCACTGATCATTTTTACCAAATATTCATATAAAAATGTGGTGATGTGATCAGTGTACATTCCCCTCCCAAAAATTACATTATTTTGATTTATTTTGTGTTAGTACATGTTTGAAATGCATGCAGTTTACAGTCATCTTGAAGACTGGCTACAAGTACATAAACAACTTTCTTTTTCCTTTAATGCCCCTCTCCTTCCTTCCTTTCTCCTCTTAATTCTCCCTTTTCTCTTTATATTCTTGTTCATATCGTTAACCTAAGCTCATATTTATGGCATATATTGTTTACATTCATTGATATTATTAGTCTTCTGTAAATGACACATCTTTATTTTCAGAATATGACTTTATTTGGAAAAGTAGGTAACAACTGTAATTAGTAAAATGAGACCATCTGGAACACAGTATTCCCTTAATTTAATTTATCCAATGCACTCATAAAGGGAGGAGATGAGACAAATAGGCTCAGAATAAATTCACTAGAACAGAGATGCAAGTTATACCTTTGCACATCAAGAATACATGGGTCACCCAAAGCTGGAAGAGGCAATGGTAGAAAATAAATCTAGCAACATATTAATCTGAGATTTCAACCCTGAAATTGTGAGAAAATAAATTTCTATTCTTCAAACACAAAGTTGGTGAGAATTAGTCACAGAAGCCTTAGAAAACTAATACAAATAACAAATATCAATCCTTTGATAAATTTTCATTTTTAAAAATGGGAGTATTTTTCAAACAGTATAGAAGAATGGTGCTGTTTCAATAACAAAATCACATAAAATATCACATTCATACATGCAAACTCATACACAGGCACATACACTTACACATGTGTGAAGAAACAACCATACACAAATGCATGTTCACATATGCACACATGCATACATGCCTGTGTGTACACTCATAAAAACAAATGCACATACTTGGACAACATTTCTTATGAACTTAGATCAAACTACTGAAATCTTTCAGACTACAACAAAAATCCTTCAGAAAATTCTAGTAAAGTGAGGTCAGAAATATGAAAAATGGATTATACATCATAACAGATTTTTTTCCAGAAGTGCAAGGATGGTTCAACCTAAGAATATTAATGAATATAATACATCAAATTAATTAAATGAAGAGAAGAATCACATAATCATTTCTTTAGATACAGAAAAGGAATTAGAAAAAACAATACCTTTCAAGATGAAAACACTCAACAGAGCAGGACCTGAAGGACATTTCCTCTAAAAGACAAAGGACAAAGCAACAATGAAAAACTTTACAGGAACATTGTGCATGATGAGGAAATATTTACTACTTTACTCAAGAATAGGGTAGCAATTAGCCTCTTCTTTCTTAGAACTTTTCTTCAGAATTGCACTGCATTCTGTTCAGAAAATTAAGAAGGAAGCAGTGAAAAAAATCAACCAGACTGTAAAAGAAACAGTAAAATTTTATCAGAAGTTGTATTTCTGATGTTTGCTTTTTTGAGAAAGTTCTTGCCAAATTTCTCAGTCTGGGTTCAATCTTTTGATCTTCTTGCCTCATCTATTTGGAGACTGTGGTTATAGGTGTGAGCCACCACACCTGACTAGATGATGTATTCTTGTATATAGAAAATCTCGAGGAATACACACACACACACACACACACACACACCCTACAAAAGTTAATACACAAATACAATGTTGATGTGGAAAATCAAGTTTTATTTATTTGTTTATTTATTTATTATTATTTTTTTGGAGACAGGGTCTTGTTTTGTAGTTCAGGCTGGCTCTGAGCTCACTATGTGGCCCAGGCAAGTCTTGAACTCAGCAATCCGCCTGTCTCTGCCTCCCGAAAGCTGGGATTACAGGCGTGAGCCACCACGCCCAACACTGGTATGTAGTATTGAGTCTCCATGCCCAGCATTATATGTGGTTACTGGGGATCGAACTCAGGACCTTGCACTTGTGAGGCAGGCGCCAGATCCACTGAGCTAACCCTCTAGCCCCAAGTTTTATATTTTTGTAACAACTAAAATGTACTCATTAGATCAGCCTACAATCAATAGCTCTATTCCAGCCCCATTTTATTTTAAAATTTTTGATAATAACATTACAAGACAAAACCACAGTCTCTTTTAAATGTATAAAAGCTACAATAGCATTCATATAATTTTGTTTTGTTCTATTGGGGCCTTTGTGCTTGTAAGATAGGTGCAGTACCACTGAGGTAAATCCCTGGTCCCAAAGTTTCAAAGGAGTGACCATGACCTCCACCTTTTTTCTTCTCTTCTCCAGATGTATTTCAAGTCACATCTATGTTTATATTTTATTCTCCTTGTGTTTCATTTTATTCTATCACCATAATACACAGATAAAAGACCCTATGTAGGTAACTATGCTGCTTACGTGGCTTCCCAAATAAACTCTCCTGAACTGATGAGTCAACTAAAGCATATTTCCTACCCTTATTTCTTAGGAAAAGCTCCCCATCCAGACTCTAAGCTTATCTCAGTGACATAGGTAGGTGACTAGAGACAAATATGGCTCCTATTCTAATCCTTGAGTAAGAAAAAGAGTCGGTTTGAAAAACAGTTTTCAAACATTTGGAGAAAACCCTAAAATAAGATATCTTAGACATATGACAGGTTCTCCAAGAGTAGCCTTTTCCCTGGCTGAAGTTTTGACATTATTCATTTATAAACAAGGTTTTTAAAAAAGTATGGAGCTTAGCTTGTTCTTTCTGCTTCATATGAGATCAAATGTGCAGCTAACTAACCCTCAAATTGGACATAATTGTCCCTTTCCTCCTCACCCGTGGTGTGAACTTGAATGTAGTGAGATGCTACTTGAGTAAGATGGGATAGGTGCAGAGGATTATATTCGCTGAAGAAAAGTTCCCTGTGAACTAGAAGAAGAAAGAAGATGAACAGCCAATACCAAGTTTATTCTTATCAATTACAGGAACAAGGATTGTAATAATATTTGAGCTAATTACCAGACCACTCTTGTTAAAGTGAACTGTAAATGAGATTTCCATATATCCAGAGCTGACTCAGATGGTAAGCCACATTCCCAAGTCTTAAAACCTCTCCATTAATATCTCTCTAATACATAATACACAATGCTTTTGTCACAGATCTTCACGGCCTCTGCTAGGCAAAGTATCTGAAGATACATGCAGGTTAAAACTTCTTGTGCTTCAGCACAAGGGATGCCACATGGATGCCACTGGGAATCAGTCTCTGAATGCAAGCAGTGGCCTTTGTCATCTTCCCCTCAGCTAGGACACAGCTGTCTTGATCATCACAGGTAGAAATGGCACAAGGGTCATGCCTAACGGGAGCTCATCCTGCTTCTCCATTCTCTGACATTTCATTATCATGTTAAGTCACCACCTACGGGCATGTGTTTTACTATGATGATGAAACAAAATCACTTTCAGATGAGAGTTTCTTTCTGTGTTCTGCTCTAGTTTAGGGAGTGCCCTGAGTGAATGGACTCTCTCTTGGGTGAATGGAGGTTCAGTGTGAAATTGTGAAAGCAAACTTTTATACCTCAAAAAACTATTGATTCCCAGAACTGTGCTCTGATAGTTTGTATCAGTCCAGCTGTATCTTTCAGATCCTATACTTCACATCTTTTTTTTTTCTTTTTTTTTAATTGAATTCTTTATTGGTACAATTTATATACATCTCAAAATCACATATAACATTGGGAAATTTGTACCAGTATATGCCACAAGTTAATTCTCATTTTTACCCATATCCCTACCCACTCCCCCCTCCTCCCCCCTTATACATGCT
>PVIC010032513.1:0-20693 GCA_004025085.1 Thryonomys swinderianus | reverse complement strand
CCCACACATTGACCTTCTTTGACCCTGTGATATTGCTTCTCTTGCCCTTCTGTCATCTGTAGTTTCTATTGTGTTTAATAAGGAACATTGCCACCTGTGTTTTGTTTTGTTTTTACATAGTATCTGTGTTGTTCTAGGGACATTATGGTCTTTCTTTTTAGTATTTGTTGCACTTTGAACTCCTATTAAAGAAGGCAGGCAATGACTCTCCCTTGTGTTTTGCCTGCTAGAGAATTCCTTATCTACCCACCAGATTGTAAACTACCTGGAAACTAGCTGCCTATGATGCAGTACATTGAAAATACCAAGAATACAAATTGCCCTATTCTTCATTCACCTAAGTATTTCTCTGCTGCTCAGAGTGGAAGCCCTGATACACAGCAGTGCTCCATAAATATGTGCTGTATTGCATGGCTTAAATCACTAAAGTTGTTTTCTAGTAGGAATTAGAATCCCGTTGGACCTCAATTAAACTAAACTCCCTGAATCTCACACACACACACACACACACACACCCCTTAACAGCTTTTACTTTCTTTAGAAAATACATTATGATATATGCAAAACTCATTTGTATAATATGATGTTGAAGTCTAAAATTAAAATGGCTACTGCCTCAAATTTAATGTCCATTGGGAATTGTATTCCTATGGATTCTTACACTGTTTTAATGGTATAGTAATGCATTATCCCAAAGAAAAGTCACTAAAAGGGTTGTTGACCAAGCAATATGAATGTGAGAAAAGCAATCAGGTTGTATTTTAAAATGGAGAAGGACTTTATTTTTATGGGTTGACTCCATAAGTACTCTTCTTTTCACAGTTTTGTTGTTGTTTTTGTTGTTGTTCTTGTTCTCCTGGATTCATGTGAGGAATAAAAATCCTTGAACCTCAATGGTTTGCTTTGTGCTTCTCACGGTCAGTCACAGTATTTGAGCAATGAATGTGTCACTTTAAGAAGAAAATCTTCTTAACCTTGAAGGGTTGAGTCAGGTGTGAAATGCTCTGTTTGATACATTTAGAGGGAGCCCTTTGTAGATTTATCCTTTAAAATTGAAAAATGATCTAGAAGCTGAAGTCTGACTCAGACACTGTTTCGAAAATATCTGCAAACATCACTCTTCATTCTTTATGAAAAACAGAAATATTGATCACAAGTTTTCTAGAACAAAATGAATACATTTTAACAGGACTTACCATACTGAGGTGTTGTTTAATTGATCTATACCACGCTGGTACTTGCAATATACTTTCTAGCAAAAAAAAAAAATAATAATGGTCAGTGCATGCAGTTTTGCTTCTAAAAATTCTTGGATATACTTGAGTCTGAAGGAATTTTTCACACATAGCTCTCTGCTACTCTGTAAGATTTCTGAAATAGTGATGGGAGAAAGGTGAGTGTTTTAATTTCAGTCGGATAAGAAGGGGTGAATTTTTAAAATGCAAAACTCTGCAATGACACTAAGCTTGCTTTGAGCCTCTGTTCTCTCAAAACCTATTGCTCAGGGAGACAAAATAATGAAAAAAATACTTGGCTAAACTGCTGGCCAAACTCTTATTGTTTGTAGCACTCTTGGAAAAGACTCTTGGGACTAGCAGTGGCATCCTTGCTATTGATTGGCTGGTTAAATAGAGGACTATTAGCTTCAGACAGGCTAGATTGATTACACAGCGGCAGCAAGAGCCGAGACTCAGAGCTGAGTGAGCATCAGGGTGAAAAGGAGACAGAGGGAGAGGGAGAGATGCGAGGTGTGGAAGGGAAGCCGTGCGCGTTCCCTGGGATCGCTGTGTGACTGCTGCTGCCCTGTGATCCTGCTTGCAGCTCCCTGAGTCAACAACTTACTGAGGTTGCTTTTCTTTTACAAAAGGATGTCAGCTCTGAGAGCCAGCAAGAAATAACAGGCTGCACCTTGGAAGAGCTCACCTCGCCCCTGCATCATTAAAACGGATTGTGCAAAGAAAAGCAAACTCGAGCCCCCTTCCAGCCCCTCCTCAATCCAGCACTGAAAAGAAACTGTTTCCTGCTCCAGGTAAGGAAATTGCATTTTTATCTCCGTGTTTCGTTTCAGTCATTCCTAGTAAAATGCGCGTCAGTGTTGCATGCTTTAAAAGCAGACTCTGCAGCCAGGCGTTAAAGTCAATTTTGTACACACATGTAGATTTAGAATGCAGCAATGCCCAGTTTTAGACATATGTTCGCTTCCCTCCCAGGTATGTGTGTCTTAAAACCACTAGATTATAAGTTTATACTGCATCTAAAGGAAGCAAATAAGCCAAAGTCACACTGAAAAGAGGTGTTTTGGTGATAACCTTTAATATGTTCATAAATGCTGTTTTTAGGAGTTAAACAACTTTTGGAAATGATATCTTATTGAGAAAAGACAATCACTGCATTAACCATTATATTTCATGCAGACATGAAGGCTACCCTGGGCTTTTTAGTCTTTTTCTTAAGTCTGTCATTTGGTTGGTGTTTTAACTCTTCAAAATAAACATAATGCAACCTAAGCTAGTGACATTGGCTCGCTCTCTCCTTGTAACTGGTGATGGTTAGTGCATGTTCCTAAACTAATACTGAGCAAGGGCTGTGATCAGGACTCTGGAGATGTCCAGCTGTGCTATTCCGGAGTTCGCTGCTAAGCTGCAGTCCTATCCATGAACGCTGAAAGTGTCAGTGGTGGTATGTGCAGGTAACACATCAATGAATTTAAAGGAACTTTCACATATTAAAGTCCCTGCTGGGAATAGGGATTTTAAAGTCATTCGTTTTTAGAATTAGGGAACAGAATAGGCAAAGGAGGTGAGGGCAGTGCAGTACTGAAGGGGTTGATTGACTTTATGAGTCACAGGTATCAGTTGTTAAGGAAAGAGTATTGTGATGCAAAGGACTTCTGTCCTATTTACTGAAATAAAAATGATTTGGGCATTTTTATGTCAATTTGTGGGACGAGTGAATAGGTATTTCATCTCAAGAACGATCCTGAATGTCCTTTTGGCAGAAGTTCTCTGACTCAGTCCTTCAGTCAAAGAGCATATTGTTATCTGGATTAAGTTAACAAAAGGTTTTTTTTAATTGAAATGTTATTTAATGTTTAAAGAAAGAAACAACACTCTTGGGAGCAAATATATGTGAAGCTAAGTTTACTGTATACTGTGAATTACTTTCTTCATCTGTTTATTTCAGCTTTGTATAGTATTCTCAATCTGTGAAAAACCAAGTTATTCATGACACCTAGTTGCCTCCTAAAGGTGTCAGACTGCATGTAAATATTTCCTCATAAAACTCTTAGAACTTCCTAGATATTTCTATTGATAGTGATCACAGGAGAAGAGACCAATGTTAAGATTGTTAGAAATTCTGAAAAGTGTAATTTATCTGAAGGAAAACAGATATAATTGGGAAATATTGATGATTTTGTCTTAGGACTGAGTCATCTGAATAAGTGCTTCTTTTTAATAGTGTTTTTATATATACTACTTTTGAATATTATTTAGAAGATACAAATCTCAAATATTCCAATTGAGAAAGGACCTATCAATTATACTTTCTGTATGTTTAAGCAACATAAACCCACTCACACTTTAAAAAATTATTATTTTTATTATTTGGCAAACATAAATTATGTATTTTGTGTAACATTCCCAAACTGAATCTTTAACAGTATCATTTAAATGCAAATAATCAGATATATCACTAAAGAATACAATTTAATGAGACTACTTACAATTTTTTTTTTTTTTTGAGACAGGGTCTCACTTTGTAGTTCAGGCTGGCACTGAGCTCACTGTGTAGCCCAGGCAAGCCTTGAACTCAGCAATCCTCCTGTCTCTGCCTCCCGAGTGCTGGGATTACAGGCGTGAGCCACCACGCCCAGCTAATGAGACTACTTAAATCTAACACATAAAATTATTTAAATTTCATAATTTTTCAATGTAATTACCTAGCATCTTATGTAATAGTTTTTGATAGTATTTGTCATATTGAGATATACAATAAAGGAAGCTAATTTTCAATTTATTTGTTAAAGCCCATTAAAATTTTAGCATGAGTATATGTGAATGTCAGTATTTATTTTTAATGAAATGGTACATCCTTTCATAAGACTTTAGGAATAATACTTTAAAATTCTACAGCACTATACTTAGCTTACTTTCCATAATACTTCCAACCCCTTTTTTTCACTTACAAATTTTGAAATTTCTCTTATAAGGAGTTTGACTCTATCTCCTTAACAGGAGATATTCAATGACTGGGTAAGAAGTACTTTCCCTTTTAAGTGATATTTCACATTTCTAGCTGTGTAATTAACATGTCTCCTGAATTCCAGATCAGTGCTTTCAACAAACATAACTTAGGAAGACAGCTGTCATAGGAGTGATGGGTGAAAGGGTCATTCTGAGTCTCAAATGTATTTACTCATTTGACCAATCCATCTAAGTGATTCTTGATTTCCTCTTGTTGTTGTTCTTGTTGTTGTTTTGTTTTGAGATGAGTGTGTTTGACTTTTCAGTGTCTCATTCATTTCAGTAGTCTCAGATATCTTTCCGGATTATTCTTTTTAACCATCCAGAAATCAGAATTCAGAATGTGCAGCTCTTCTGCTCTTATAGGTATTGGAACCATTAGGGGGCTCTTTCTCCCTGCGTTATGCTCAGTAAACGCTGGCAAGCCAGTACTGCTTCTTGGAGTAAGTTCCCTGCTAAAACTTGAGAACTGCTTGAAATAACTTCTAACATGCCTCCCCCCAAATCAATAGAAGATCTTTATTTTTGCAAAAAGGTAAATATACTTTATGCTTTCCAGATATATTACCTTGAATTTATTCTCATTTTGAGTGTTTCTAAAAACACCTAAAATATTAAAATGACCTATTCCACACAGATTGGAAAATTATGTTACCCAAATTTCATTTTAAATCATAAAATAAGAAGATACTGTTGGTAAGAAATTTCTTTTGCATTTTGTTCCAAATATCTGAGTCCAGTACAGTGAGCGCCTTTGACTCTGTAGATTCTAAAAATGAGGAGCAGGCAGTTGGAAGAGAGGATTACCTGCTTTTCATAAAAATAAGCCTGGTAAACCAAAAATAATAGGGCGGGTTTTCTGTGCATATACATATAAGAAATGGATTTATAAATTCTAAAATATAGTTTATTACAGTTATAAAATTTTCATAAATATGTAGAAAGGTGATTCAAATGCTAATTATGGAAAAGGGATTAAGTGTTACTTTTGAGAGACAGTCGTTTGTACCTGCACTGCATTCTTTCTTCACAGACGGACACAGATTTTCCCATCTCCACCGCAGCCAAAGCTGCTCCTTGACTGGGGGACTTGCTGGGGGTGGAGGCGGCACTGAAGGGAGGTGACACTGCACATGCGCCCTGCTGAGGAGGCGTAGGCTGTCCAGCCAATGGTGGTGTGTCCCTGGAAAGAGAAGCGACGCCCACCACCAGAGAGATTTCTTTGGGGAAGTGAGGGAAGAGGAGGGTTTTAGAGCAGTGAATCATAGAACTGAAGTCATTTTGCAAATAGCTTGTTGACTTACCAAGGGAGAAAATGGCTGTTTCAATAAGATAGGGAGATGGAAATGGTAAGGAATCTTCCTCACTGGTGCTTTGAATGTAGGGAACTTGAGTTTTATTATACGTGTGAAAATTCACATAGCTCGACAGGAGTGAGTGTTGAGTACTGATAGACTGATACACAGAATGGTCCAACCTCAAATCTGTCTGAATAATGACAGAGTATAATCTGAGGCATTTCTTCTCACAAAAACAGTGTCTGGTAATGTTAATTATTGAATAATGTAAGTGAGACATATGATGCCATAAATGTAATGTAAAAGTCTAAAGAAATCTAAACTTTAAACTTCTAAAAGGAGAATGTCTTTAAGTTACAGTAGCACAGCCTAGGGCATGAGGAGAAGCGCTAACACTGACAATGACAGGAAGCCATGGCAGTTACTGGAAATGGACTTCTGCGTAGTAAAACTTCACCCAGACTAAGAGAAACTCAAAACAATGCAAGAAATATTTCCATGCTTTCTGTTTAACGGTAGAAACTAACTACCACTGAAGTAAGATGTCCCTATAGCTCGCAAGGGAAGCAGAGAAAACAATGCCGACCTAGAGAGGTGAGAAAATCATAGATGTTAATAAGATGAAAATAAAACAAGTCTTGTTTCTATGGACTTCAGTGAAAATAGATTTATGGCATCAATAATTATAAAGCCTACACTTACTCATAGCTATAATTGTTACTTTTAACAATTAACTAAATTGTATTCCTTATAAAATTACCCTTGGGGTTTTCTTTATTAAACTATGTGTGTGGTTAAGAAAGAATGTATATCTATGAGTCTACTTGCTTTAGCAGATTAAATAGCATATGTATCAGTATTCATTAACTGAACAAGTAACTGAATAAATTAAAACTGAATATCTGGATGGGGAAATGGTTAAGGTTAAATGAATAGTGGTGCAAATACCATAAAAAGTAATCACCTGCATTATGTGATATACTTTGTGTTTTATAATTTCCATGACAACTGAGCAAATACCCCCAGTATTTCCAACCCCACCAAACACTGATATCCATAAAAAGATATCATACTAGTTATTTCTCATTATTTTATATTATTTTCATCTCAGACCTTAGAGGGTCCATCTGTGGCCTGTGTCTCAGTGTCTTCTGTCCTTTACTGCTGTTTCTGGCATCGTAAAACATAGCCCTGGAGCCCAGCTGCCCACCGCCGTCGAGTGCAGGTGAGGGACTCTGTCACAGGATTCCTGAGACTGAGGTTGCAAATTCGACCAGGACCCTCCTTCTGTTGATCGTAGGATCCGTAACATGACCGCGGGTGTCTCCTACCCTCTCCTCATGGGTGGGAGATGTGAATTACACCACACGCTTGGAAGAGAGAGTGAAATATCATGGATGAGCAACCCACTTCCAGGGTGGGCTTCCAGATCCAAAGGACCAAATAGGTCAACAGTGAAATATTTTCAGGTCCATTTTAGGATGATAGAAAATGAGAGGAAAGGCAAGAATTTTCTTCTCTCCCTGGATTCTCACCCCTTCCCTCACCATCCTGGCCAGTTTTTCCCATTAACATGCTGCATTAGTGTGGTCTACTTACTAAGCCATTGTTAGGCATCATCAACTGAAGTCTGTACACTGGGGTCACTCCTAGTACTATACAGTCTAAGACTTTTGATAAATTCATAGTGACAATTCTCGCAGTTTCCCAGACTCAACTTGACCCAACCACTCAGAGGGTCAGGAGTTACCTTCATGCTGGACTGTTCTTTGAAGACCTGTGAACTGTATTGGTCATTACAACATAATGCCTGTAGCTACAACCTATCCAAATGTGTGAAACACAAAAAGATACACATCTATTAGAATGAGTAATATCTAAGACTAGGACATCAAATTCTGGTAAATATGTGGAGTAGCAGTAGTTCTCCCCTATTTCGGGTGACAATAGAAAGAGATACAGACATTTTGGGTGACACTTTGGTGCCTTCTTACATGACTAAACATAAGCTTAACCCTAATATTCAAGAGGTAAACTCAGTGGTATATTTTATCAAATTAGTTGAAAACTTAAGTTCACTTAAACATCATCCACAAATACTTTATTTATGATCACTAGAATTAGAATCAAACAAGTTCTTCCTAGGCATGTAAATGATAAAAATTGTAATCCATACAAAGGAATCCTTTAGGAAGCAATAAAAAGAAATGAGCTCTCAGTCTACGAAAAGAGATAGAAACCTTAAATATCCATTGACAAATAATGGAAACCACTTAGAAAAGCATGTCCTATGTGATTTCAAGTCTGTGATAATTCTAGAAAAGCATAAAGTGGCCACAGGGAAGAGAGGAGTTGGGGTGGGAAGGGGCAGTTACGGTAAGGGAAGTTTGTAGCAATAAAATGTTAGATCACATGATTTTAAATCTGTTTCTTCCATGTAGAGAATATCACAAAGCTACGGTGATTAAAAATAGCATAGTACTTGTAAAAAGAATATATATGAATTAGTGGAACAAAATAGAAGGCACAGAAACAATCTCATAAACATTCAGCCATCTGATATTTGACTAAACTGGATACTAGAGGAAAAATAACTTCGTTAGCAAATGGTGCTGGGAAAACTGGCTATACACATGCAAAAGATTGAAACTATACCTGTATCTCTCCATTTACTGGTCTAAAGTCAAAATGGATCATAGCACGAAAACATTAAAACAGAAATGCTTAGTCTGCTAAAAGATAAATAGATAAAACTCTTGGAATTACAGGTGTAGACAAGGAATTTCTGGACAGAAAGTAGCATAACATCAAGACTCCACGAATGTTTTTTTTAAATTTTTATCTTTATTGGCACATTGTATATGCACATCATGATTATACTCAATATTAGGAATTTGTACCAGTATACAACACAATTTAATTCCTATTATTTCCCATTCCCCTACCCACTCCACAACCCCACCCCCTAAATACATAAGCTTTGTTTCCCATTTTGCTTAAAATCACATTTTTCTTGACCCCTCATTATTCACCCCCACCACATTTTCCTTTGAATATTTTCAATTTCTAATATCCATCGTACATTCTAGAACTCATTAACATCTTCAGTATCTCATACCAGAAAACAGATATGATATTTACACATCTGTGACCTATTTATTTCACTTATGAGTATGTCTTGATAGTATGTCCATTTGAGTATAAATGACTCAAACTTCTTTAAGGCAGAGTAATAACTCCATTTTATAGAAGAACCATATTTTCTTTATCCAGTCTCCAGTTGATGAGCATTTGGGTTGTTTCCAAAATTTAGCTATCAAAAACTAAGCTGCCATGAACATGGGTGCACATATGTTACTATGATATGCTTCTTTTAGTTCTTTCTTGTACATACCTAGCAAAAGGTTCTCACTTTGTAATTCAGGCTGGCCCTAAACTCATTCTGTAGCATAGCAAACCTGGAACTCAACAATCCTCCTGCCTTTGCTTCCTGAGTGCTGGAATTACAGGCGTGAGCCACCACGCCTGGCACTGTGGTGTATGGTAATGATTGCTAGTGGGTATGAGTCACTATGCCCTGTATTGTTGTATGTCATTACCAGGGGTTGAACTAGGGACCTTGTGCTTGCTAGGCAGGTGCTGGAACCACTGAACTAAATCTCTGGTCCATGAATAGGATTATATGAAGTTAACAAGCTGCTGCAGAGCAAACAGAGCAAAATGAAAAGGCTTGCAAAGTGAGAAATATTTTGTATTTTATGTGCTCATAGTTGGGGCTTTGCAGAGGTGGCTGGATTTAAGGTGCGTGCATGTGGATTCAGGGTGCAAGAGGGGGAGTAAGAGTGTGTAGAATGGAAGCCTCACCCTGCTGTGGGTGGCCCTGGTCAGTAGGCCCAGAGCCCGGGCAGGAGATGAGGGGGAAGAGGGAAGGCCAGTTCGCAGCTGCTATTGGTTGTTGCTTCTCTTCTTCTAACCACCTAACAGTTTACACTAAACATCACTCAGGCAGCACGTTTGTTTACACACTGACTGTTTTGAGCCTTTCTGGGACAGGTGTCATTTCAAACAACTGATCCTTGTAATGAATAAATTTGTGAATCTTTTGATAATTCTGTTATAAAATGTAATGAAAAAATGAACAAGTTTCGGTCTTCCTATGTTGAAGTGATGGGATATGCTCTGCAGTTAACTTTCCTCCTGGATACTGAGTGTGTTTCCCCAGAAATGATAAAAGTATAAACATGACCTCGATATTTATAGCAGTATAGGTCATAATAATTAACTCTTGGAAGTGTTCTACATCTATTAGCACATAAATTCTTGAATAAAATATTTATATGCAATGGAGTATTATGCTGTAATGAAGGATAAACTTTAGTGATTTGTAGGAAAGTGGATGCATCTTGAGACCATACTTTGAAGTAATATATATCAATTACAGGAGCTTAAGTGTTGCATGTTTTAGCTTTTATGATAAACTGAAAATAGAAATAAAGAAAAAAGTAAAGGAGAGATAATAGGAAATAAGAAGATCATTTATTTTCTTTTTCTTCAAAAGGGAAGGGGACCAAGAGGTGGAAGCAGGGGGAAAGGAGAGGAAAGAAAGAAAATTAATAAATAAACCAGGTTTGTGTACAAGCCCGCATGATGAATATAAATGCTATCTACTATAAAACTGTGATAATATTTTTTAAAAATAAAAAAATGTTATGGTTCAGTTAAAGTACTTAACTCCTATTATTTAGAACTTTCTGTCTGTGAAAACAGTAACTAGAAATTTCCAACCTGATTTTTTGACAAGCCTTCTCTTTATCTTTTCATGTACGTTCTAGCAACATTCCTATTTATCTCTGAAATCATCTGGCCTCATAATGTTTATAGAAAAAATCCTCAAGCAAACTAAGGTTCCTTCATAAAATGTTCTGGATGGAGTTTCAATGATTCCAGCTCCTTCTGGCCATAGGTGAACTACCTCTTGCTTGTCCAACACATTTTCTTCAAACTCTCAACTTCATTTTATGAAACTCCCTCACTGCGTCAGTAAACCCAAGTATTACTGATCTTTCTACTTGTTATGCTTGAGCATGTCTGTGCTGATAATCACATAAAAGCTTTGATTTTTAATTCTACATTAACTGAGTCTATATTACACCCTTCTGTGGGTGCCGATAAGGTCATCATATTTTAAAATAATTGTCAGTAACAGAACTTAATGTTTTTAATCAAAACAGAGAAATTTGAGGCAGAAATTATAATGTTGAAGACTGCATCCCCTCTGGAGGCATTTATTTCAATTTAAGAGGTGTGGATATTTGAGCCAAAGACTTGAGTGAATTTCCTAACATGCTAGTTAAATTTTCAAAGGTTTCTTGAAATAATGCACAGTGAAATGTGAACCATTCTGCGTTTCCTGTGATCTCACCATCTCTAGGTGTGGGTGTATTTGCTAACACGTTATCTCTAGAAAAAGTGACTCATGTTGAAATTTCTACCCTTGACATTTGCTTAATAATTTACAGTTGCTTTTAATATTCTTTCCCATAAAATTAGCTTTTGGCTGGGAGAGGCACCCAGGGTATCATTTCTACCATCTAGTTGTCAAAAGTTTGTCTGAGAGATCAATATAACTTCACCTTCTTGGCTAGCATTAGAGAACTGACCAACTCTTTGCCAAGAATGCTTCTTTACATGGTGCTTCTTCAGTCTACTGAGAGAATGGTTTGATACCCACAGGAAACACTAGGAATTTCCTAAAATAAAATCATGAAGCCAATGTTGAGCTTCATTTCTTAGAGGGAAAGAAAGACTAAAGTGTTGAACTTCAGGTTCCTCTATGTAAGTGGCACATTCTTCCGTACCAGGCCGGAAGACTAGGCTTGATCATAGTTTAATTGTGAATAAACTTTTCATGAAATTATATAGAATTGCTTTTTTTTTTTTTCCTTTTTGAGACAGGGTCTCACTTTGTAGTTCAGGCTGGCTCTGAGCTCACTATGTAGTCCAGGCAAACCTCAAACTCAGCAATCCTCCTGCCTCTGCCTCCCGAGTGCTGGGATGACAGGCATGAGCCACCACGCGCAACACTGTGGTATGTGGTGTTGATTGTTGGTGGGCGTGTGTCCACGCCCAGCATTTTATGTGGTTACCGGGGATCGAACTCAGGACCTTGCGCTTGCGAGGCAGGTGCCAGAACCACTGAGCTAACCCTCCAGCCCTAGAATTGCTCTTAATAAAAACTGCCTTATTGGCCTTCATTCAGTTACTCAAGCAATATTTGCTGAGCGACTAGTAAGAGTTCCATTTTGTTTATAAAGATTTGTGAGCCTGCAAAGACAGGTTAAAAAGCTTATTGCTTCTCAGGTAGGCAAGGGAGAAAACTGTGCTGATAATTAAGCCTTGGTCTTTTCTATCCTCATATACCCTCTGTGCTGTCTTCCGAGGGAATGGGTTGAGGGCTTTGAAAGAATATTTTTCTGGATAGCTCTCCATTTGATTCTACAGGAAGAACACCCTAGATAGATGGTAGGAGAAGAGAAAAGGTCCGCCTCTTCCCTGGCTGCCAGCTCTCCTCAGTGGAGTCCCTCACGCAGACGCAGCAGGTGATTCAAGGAGCATTTGCTTCCCTTTTCCACCTGTTTCTGATATGCCCGCAAGTGAGCTCAGTGCATTCCTAGAAAGGAAGTCGGGCAAATGCTACGTAGCTTCATCGTTCCCATCCTCCATCGTTCAGGTTCTTGTGTCTTCAGTCAGTTCTGTCACACAGAAAGCAAAACTTCTCCAAGTCTTAGTCTAAGAAAAGGGCAGAAGAGTTGAAAGAAGAAGGAGCTGTATCCTGTGCGTGTACCCACGTCCCTTGGTATACTGCAAACAGTATTCTTTTTTTTTTTTTAATAAAAAAGGAAAGATATCTCTCCCGAGGCAAGATGTACAAATGAAAGGTTTTCCTATTGCTACTTCTTTAAAAGCGTCTTTGGAATCTAACGGATCATGGAAAAACTAAGAAAGTGTTCCTCATATACCTGTTTTGCAAGTGATGGCTGCGTCCAGCGCTTACCATCTCTCCCTGTCCTTACCCCTGGCCTACGTTTTCATCTCTTTAAGGTGCGCATTTTCACTTAAGGTACTGTTTTCGCCCTTCCTGCGTTAGTACTGACTGAAAATAGTTAACACTTCGTGCTGGTAACACAAGAATTGATACCAGAAATAACTTAGGTGAGTTCCGATTCCTGTGAGTAGGCAGTCGGTACGACCGTGTCGTTGGCCTTGAGCACTGTGCCGAGCTATCTGCTAACAGGAAAGTGTGCACTAGAAATGAGAAGTCCGCAAGGCCTGTCTCAGTTGATGGAATAACCGCCTGCATCTTTCTGTGTGGCAGGACCTTCCAAACACAGCTCCCGTGACTACCCGGTGATTTTCCTGTAATAGTTATTTCTACTGCTGAGTACAAGAGAATAAGATGAAAAAGAAACGTTTTAAGTACACTTGAACGCTAACAAGTAAACAAGAAAACAAGCTAAAAGCACAAAGAACATGGTGTTAAATTGTCAGATCTGATCATTACAAGGGAACCAGCCTCTCATGCGATCTGAGGTTAAGCTGAGGAGCTTACATCGCTGAGTTTCTCTAAGCTTCTCCGGACGGCGGCGGCGGCCGCCCCTTCTCAGCCTGAGGAGCCCCGACACCCAGGCTTCCAAATCCGATAACAAACTCTGAGAGTTCCTGGCCTGCCAGGTGGAAGGCTTGCCTTCCGATGTACCCAGCCCCCTGTTTTCTGACCTCACTAATTAGACCCAGGCTTCATCCTGAGCCTGAGGGATTTTTACAGTATCTAACTTAAGAAAAGCTAATTAATATCAGGAAAAAGAAGGATTAGGCGAGGCACTATATTCTAAGAGAACTAGATAAAATATTATAAAAGGCAACACTGAATCTGGCTAAATTTAATTATAGAATATACCTCCCAGGTACGCTTTTTTAACAAATCGCTTGCACGCCCCCAAAGAGCACTAAGCACTGAACTGATTGGTTGTCTGAAATCTGTACAGATGTTCCTCAACTTGCTAGGGGTCGAGTCTCCCCAAAGCTATGCGACTTACAGATACCGTAAGTCGCGGTGCGTTTCGCCTATCTTTTGTGTCCTAGCAACGCAAGGGCAGCTGTTTCCCTCCTGATGTTGCGCCTGACTGGGATCCGTGGTTCGCTGCGGCTGCCCATAACTGCGACACAGCGTCGCGCCGTCTGTAGATAGCCCGGGAAAAGGCCACCATCCAGACGTGGAAGTGCATTTTTTTGCTCAGAGGACGCATGAGTTTTGAACCATTTTGAAGTCAAAACATCACATCAAATCATGATAAATTGGAGAACATCTGTATTCATGGTGACCTCTATTCAAGGAGCGTGAAATGCCAAAACTTATTTATCGTAACTTACAGGAAAGAGGGCAACGAGAGGGCTGGAGGAGATTTATCGATTGGAAAGAGCTGTCCTGCCCTCTCTCACCCCCTGGCACAGGCCCAGGCCAGAGGAGCCTGCACTCACTGAGTGTGAAAACATAAACAACAGGGAGGGGTGCAGAGCATTTTAATTATTGCTTCAGCGTTGCATAGGCTTAGTCAGAGGATCAGAATCCATGTTGGGAGCAGACACCATGGAGATGGTCTCTCCGGTGTCCCTGGGGATGGAGGGTTTCCATAGCAACGGAGAACAAGCGGCAAAACTCCCCAAACTAAGGAAAATTTACTAAATGAGCACAAGGAATGAAGTACTCATCTGGCAGGGTCCCTTCTGCTCATCACTGGGCCAGGCTTCTTACTAAAATTGTTTCTGAATATACAAACGTGAGGTTGCTCCGTGAAAATTCAGGTCCATTCACTCACTTCATACAACAGAGCAACGTTGAAATGCCTGATCTCTTTCATACAGTCCGCGCTGTCGACATCATGTACGTTTTAAAATTGCCCACCAGTGGCTTTTTCTGAGGAACCTAGCACCACTTACTCCAGGGTGAACAGAGAGGGAAACATGCCTTTGAAAACTCATTCCAAAGGTCAGAAGTAATATTCATTTCTCACTATGTGAAATACCAAAAAATACACTGTGATCTCAATAATGAATGACAATGTAATTAACATAAAAATAGTTGTCCAGTAGCAGCAACCTTGTATTAGACTTCTGATTTTTTTTTTTTTTTTTTGAGACAGGGTCTCACTTTGTAGTTCAGTGTGGCCCTGAGCTCACTATGTAGCCCAGGCAAGCTTCGAGCTCAGCAATCCTCCTGCCTCTGCCTCCCGAGTCCCGGGATGACAGGCGTGAGCCACCATGCCCGGCAGATTTCTGATTTTCAGAGTATGTGTATTATGGAAGAGCCAAATGATGGTAGATATGCTACCAAGTGTCTCCCTTCTTTAAAGCAAATAATTGCTATGATTTTAAAAGTAAGCTGCTTTGCAAAATAGTAAAGTAGAGATTACTTTTGTTTTTGTTTGTTTTGTATAATAAAGGAAATGAAAGGATCTGGTATGCAAGTTGTTCTTAAAATTAAAATATGCAATAAAATTTGTGGCAAAAGGGCAGACATTTAAAATGAGTATGGGAGTTACAGAACATTTATACTGAAAACGTACTTGTCATGTATCGTCTCTTAATGGAACTTCTGACACTAGAGAGACAGGTAAATAGATACCCAAGTGTGTTATGTATTACATTACAGAATATGGACTTTGTTGCTAAATAACCTTTAAATATTTTAACCCATAGTGCAACATAAACCCATTGTCTTAAATAGTCTAAGGAGTTATGTTCACAACTAATAAAGGTTATACTGGTTAGTTAAGATTAGCACCCTTCTATAATGAGAAAAAAATTGAGGCCAATGTTTTGGATGTAGTTTTTTCAACTACTCCTTTCGTTTCAAAAGTCAGCCTGGGGACTAGAGTCCCACCTCGCTAACAACAGCAGTGTAAGTAGCTCTGTCCTCGGTGGCGACTGTGCCGGATCTAGTGTAAAAAAGTGAGTCACCCAGGGCCGGAGGATTAGCTCAGTGGTTCCGGCGCCTGCCTCACAAGCGCAAGGTCCTGAGTTCGATCCCTAGTAACCACATACAGTGCTGCGTGGTGACTCACGTCCACCAAGCAATCAATACCACATAGCACAGTGCCGGGCATGGTGGCTCATGCCTGTAATCCCAGCACTCGGGAGGCAGAGGCAGGAGGATCGCTTATTTCGAGGCTTGCTTGGGGTACATAGTGAGCTCAGAGCCAGCCTAAACTACAAAGTGAGACCCTGTCTCAAAAGAAAAAAAAAAAAAAAAAAAAGAGTCGCCCAGAGCAGCAAAGCCCCCTCTGACATATGTATCGCTGTTCACTTAAGCAGAGCTTCACTGTGGATGTATTATAACTCACGCGTGGAGTCAAGCCTGGGACTGAGACCCTGAATTACACTGGGGGAAAATTTCAAACCGGAAGGATGCTAATTACAAAAATAGGCACAAAACACTGAAGTATTTTTCTCTTTGTTTGTTTGTTTCTTTCTTTTTCTTTCCCTCTTTTCTTTCTTTCTTTCTTTCTTTCTTTCTTTCTTTCTTTCTTTCTTTCTTTCTTTCTTTCTTTCTTTCTTTCTTTCTTTCTGGTTTTATTTATTTGTTTCTTATAAACAAAATGCAATTTAAAGCACTTGATAACAATGAAATGGAGGATTGTAGAGACAGAAAGGAACTGTCCTAGACCGGGATACAGGAGCTAAACTCACGTAAGAGAACTGAGATTGAACAGTTCCACTAAGATTGAACAGATGAGCTTCAAAATCCTTCTGAGAGGGGACAAAGTGTGCTGGACAAGTGAACTCCCAACTTACAGACTCTGCCGCCCTTAGGGGGTCCTTTGATTTGTCAAACTATTCTTCAAAAGAACACGTGTTTTATTTTCATTCCACAATGCTTGTGTTGAGTTGAGAAGTGAAGAGATAAATACACAGTTAACTGTTGGCATGGTAAATACTACTTATAAAATGGAGAACAATTCTAGAATAGTAATTACAGTACTTTGTAATTATTTTAGCAGAGCATAACATCCTAGTTAGTCTATCCAATTAAATGTATATATTTTTTAAATTTGAATATTGGTATATTATATACACACATCATGATCACACACAGTATTGAGACAATTTAATTCTCAGTTTTTTTCCATTTTCCCAGCCACCCTATAATCCCCTGGCCCCTATGTACATAAGCTTTGTTTCACCATTTTAAATTACATCATATTTTTTCTCCTTCTTACTTGCATATTTCATAATGTTAAATAGACAGGAAGTATATTCAGACAAATTACTTTTTGTCAATGCCTTTAATCTGTTACTAATCTTGTTCAACCCTTTTCTTACTAAATGAAGAACATAAGACTTCTCTTGAGTATTCTCTCAAATAATCCCACATTCTGCCCCTAACAACATTCCTCAGCCATTACTAAAATAATATCTAGTATTCCTTTGTGTAAAGCAAAATTTTAATATCACTCTGTGTCTCCAAGCAATTTTAAAACTCATGATAATAATTTCTATTTCTCCTTTCAAGAATTTATTACATATATGAACTACTTTGAGTTAAAGTTGATTCCTACAAAATTCTTTTACCCTTTGGATTTGTGAATGTCCAAAGTAGGTCACCTATTTTCTTCTCTATTATAGATCTTTATCTTTTGTGACCAAGCCTTTGAATTTCATAATTAAACTTTGCTGAATTTTCACCCAAATAATTTGGATAATCCTGGAAAATCATTGTATGCCATTTTATTCATAATATTTGGCTTGAAAGTTGTGCAAATATTTGTAGGAATATATCAATATTTATATTTTCAAATACAGACTAAAATATTTTGAGTTTAAAAACATGATTCTTTGTTACTAAAATGAACTAGTAATGAAAATGTTACAAGAATAAGTCACTGGCATATAGTGACTATTTACCATGAATTCAGAATTATTTCAATTAACGGAATTACCTGCTTCTGTATTTAAGGTTTTTCTCTTTCACATAGCTTGAATATTTAAACTCCTTGGGCTATATATCTTTTTTTTTTTTTTTTTTTTTTTTTGAGATAGGATCTCACTTTGTAGTTCAGGCTGGCCCTGAGCTCACTATGTAGCCCAGGCAAGCCTTGAACTCAATCAGCAATCCTCCTGACTCTGCCTCCTGAGTGCTGGGATTACAGGCATGAGCCACCATGCCCGGCTGAGCTGTATATTTTATAGGACCTGACAAAGATTTTCTGACACGTATGCACTATCATAACATCATACAGAGCAGATTACCTGCACTAGAGATCTTTATGCCTAACCTATTTATTCCTCTTTCCCTGAAGCCCTTACCTTTCACTATTTATCTCTGTGTATATAGGTTTGCCTTTTGCAGTGTGCCTCAGTATTGAAAACATAAAATAACATTTTCAGTTTAGCTTTTAATATTTAGTGATATTCCTCTAATGTCCACTCATAGCTTTTCATGGTTTGAAAGTTCATTTCATTCTAGTGTGGAGAAATAATTTTTCTGACAAATCACAAAGTACCAAACCATTCACCTGTGAAAAGGCCTATGAATCTTGCTTGCCTGAAAATTTGGGAAACAACAAATAAAGTTGCTAAAGATCTATGTGTAGATTGTTGTGAAGTTCTCCAATCACCTGGGTTAAAGAATAAGGAATATGCTTTTGGGATTAAACTGTATGAACAGCCGGGTTTTATAAGACACTTGCATACAGCCTTTCTGGGGATACTGTGCCGTTTTAGATTTCCCCCATCTTGAAGGAGGGTTCCTATTGCTCCGTCACTTTGGCCGCATCTGCTGTTGTCAGTGTTCTAGATTCTGGCCATGTTTGTGCAGATCTAGTAACACTGTGCTGTATTTACATTCTTTTAACCGTGTGTGATATGGAGCATTTTTCATATAGTTTTACTTCTTATCTCTGTACATCCTTGAACTCTATTCAGATCCTTGATCACTTTTAACCTGAAACTTAGTCTTCTTTTTGCTGAGTTTTCAAGATGTTTTCATATGTTTCATAATAACCTTTTATTACATGTATCTTTCTCCCATACCATGGCTTGTTCTCTCATTTTCTTGATATTATTGTCACTTAAGAACTTATGTCTAAGTCCTCCACCTATTTGACTCCCAGTTTGTACCTTCATCAAGAAAACTTAATTTCTCATGTATCCCACGCTTAGTCTATGGGGCAAAATGGATATTTTGAATAGAACTTTACCTTGCTGGTTGGCACTGGATTTTTCCACCTGCCACTGTAACAGCATTCCACGAGAGTTGGGGCCTCTGAGCGGATATGTGATCCTGAGGATTCTCCCCTCGTGTGTGGATATTGTCACAAGAGTGGGTCACATATCACAGCCGCTCTTCCCGATTCAAAAGCTGATTTCAGTCCAGTCCCCTTGCTCTGCCAGCCACATGCTCTGGTGCACAGAGCCAGGCAGAAAGGCTTCGTACTGCTGTTGCCCAGCGCTGGATGGCCCAGGCTTGGGAAGTGGGAGCTGAATGAACTTCGTCCATCTATGTACCCGACCAGGTCTCTGACAGTCTGTCGCAGAACAACACCACAAACCAATACATCGGGGATTTCTAACTGGGAGACTCTGGCAGGGTTGCTGGGTACAGTGAACTCGTGAAAGCTAAATTCCTATTCTGAATCTCTCTGTGGGTCAATTACCTTTGCCTCTTATGGAGTATTTGTGTGCTTTTTTTTTTTTGAGACAGGGTCTTGCTTTGTAGTTCAGGCTGGCCCTCAGCTCACTATGTAGCCCAGGCAAACCTCGAACTCAGCAATCCTCCTGTCTCTGCCTCCCAAGTGCTGGGATTACAGGCGTGAGCCACCACGCCCGGCTATTTGTGTGCTTTTTAGAAATGGTTTAAAGTTATTACATGATTTCTCAAGATATCCAAATCCTTAAGTATTATTCATTTATTAAATTCCTGTCTTGTGATTTCCATTGGCAAAAAGACATTAAAAATGAGTCATACCTGTGACCATAAAACCAACTGTTTGGAATAAGGATTCTGAAAGCAGCGTCCTCTGTGAGTAACTAGGTGGCAAAGGTAGCCATAGGTACCTGTGCTATTTCAGGGTCAGGGCCTTTCAACGCCACCCCTGTCGCCGCGGAGTTCAAAAATCCTTGACAGCCAAGTAGCCAGGGAGAATCCGCTGAGTCAGACTCAGGCTGACTCGGCACCTGCTCACCTGCACTGCGCAGCTGTTTATTGCGTGGTTCGCTGGAGCGGATGATGGTGCCGCAGCTACGGGTCAATAAAGTCATTTAGAGTGATCAGCCCTCGGCGCGACGGGGACAGTGATGAGTCAGCCAGGCCGTGTTCGGGCAGCAGGCCCGCGGGGAACTCGCGCTCCAGCAGCAACACTGATGAGGAGCGTCAGCGGTTTGCGGGTTTCTGCCAGTCACTTGACTGCCTTTGGAGAGCCCCGAACTTCTGAGTGCCTTTTCTCCTTTCAGGAGAGATGTGCGAGTTTACACATCACCTCTTTCTGGAACCCTTTAAACCTTGACTTTCTAAGGGCTAAGGGAATGATTGATTTTATTTTGCCAAGTATGAATTTAATATATACTCTAATAGTTTTTGGTTTCTCTCTAATGTTTTCTTATTAGATTAAAATAAAGTATCCACTGTGTTTGTAATTCTTTTTAAGGGCATTAATAATTAATACTTAATAAAACCAGCGGCTGCTCTTGAGTGCATATTGAGTGTCTCAAGATATGTGTTTTACATGTATTATCTCATTTAACCCTCACAACAGGTTGGAGGGATTATGTATTTATACCTATTTATGTAAACTGAGTTGAAAAGCAAGTTAAATAACATTCCAGCGTTATAGAGAACAGGCATTCAAACACCAAATATAGATATTTCTTTCTTTCCTTTTTTTCTTTTTTTAAATAGAATTCTTTGTTGGTACAATTTATATACATCTCAAAATCACATATAACATTGGGAAATTTGTACCAGTATATGCCACAAGTTAATTCTCATTTTTACCCATATCCCTACCCACTCCCCCCTCCTCCCCCCTTTATACATGCTCTTTTATTTTCTTTCTGTATCATATTTATTCCTTCCCCTCATCACATTCCCACACCA
>PVIC010032512.1:0-20649 GCA_004025085.1 Thryonomys swinderianus | reverse complement strand
TTGCTTTTTGAGACAGGGCCTCGCTTTGTAGTTCAGGCTGGCCCTGAGCTCACTATGGTGCCCAGGCAAGCCAGCGGGAACTCAGCAATCCTCCTGTCTCTGCCTCCCGAGTGCTGGGATTATAGGCGTGAGCTACCACGTCTGGCTATCAGCAATATTTAATCAGCTCAGTGAAAGAGATCTGCTCAGTGGGAGATAGTGCAATTATCTCCATGGAAGCATAGTTTGTACCCATGATCAGCACAGAGCAGTGATGCTAAAGAGATGGACAAAATTTCTCCAAATCCACCTACTATGGATGGATTCTGTGAGCCATGTTGAAAAGTAATTCTGTTGATATCCCCCAAGTAGATCCCAGCATCTCTTAGCCACCAATTATGGAATGTACACTACATGTGAGGTATTCTTTTTCTGTCTTTAAAGCTTACATGGATATGAAGGTCAAAAGTATTATTGATAGAAAGAGAAGAATATGTGAGAAATCTGAGGCTCTGAGAGGTATAGGAACTTTAGTGAGGTCATATAGGTAATTAAGTGGCTGACCTGGGATTTAAAAGCTGGGCTGAATAAATCTAGCTCTTTCTACCATGCTATACTGCTTCTATATTGGACCATGAAATTCAAGTGTGGTGCCAAAGATAGAAACACCTGGAGTGTTCTGAATAAATTCAAAGACCTTCAAAAGAAAGGCACAGATATAAGATATTACTTACAGAAGAAATTCAAATAAACCATCCCAGCAATGAAAAAAAAATGAAATGGAATGTGCTTCCAGCAACCATCTCTTTCAAGAACCACCTAAGATAACAAGAAAATATGGGGTATGAGGAAGGTTGTCTCCAATTCGCCACAAGCATTTCTTCAATAAAATATATGGAATTAAAGAAGACTGCAGCAGAAGAGCTAAGGTGGAAATTCAAAAGAAGGAAGGGTGAGGAATACAAAACTATATGTAAAAAGATATAGATAATATCGGAAGAGATTATGAAAAATTCAGGAAAAAGTTGAGATTCTATGGAACCAAAGTAGATTCTAAAATAAATGGCAGAGTGTTGTTGTACAGAATACTCCAACCAGTAAAATGTGAAATAAGAGACAAGTATACACATAGACATATAGGGGTAAATAATTACATTTATAGTCCCCATATGACCTACAGCAGTTCTTTAGCCAGATTTCATTTTGAGCCTTCCCAGGTTGCATGTTACATGAGTCAATGATCACATATTGTATGACACTGCAAAAAAGCCATCCTAAGTGCAGCAAAAGATGTTTGGATATATGTAGTAACTGGTCCCTCAAACCAATTTCAGGGAGCATTATGAGTTGTAAATAGCCTCAGATAATATCCACTTAGAAGTGAAATATTACCAGAATAGTATATAACACACATTAATACTAAAATGATGCAGATAGAAATAGTTAAGAAAACACAGGGGTATAGCTCAGTTAGGTATCAAATTCAAAGGTAAATCAAAACTGTAAGAATACAGAATCATTTTGTTAAAATAACTAAAGACCGCAGTATAGCTATAAAGACAACGTAGTGCCCACCAACCATCATTTCTAGACATAATGAGAAAATCAGACAGTAAGAAACTTTAGAAAAACTATGTGACATTTTAAAGTCGTTATCACATTATATGGTCTAGTGCATTCAAAGCTACAACTATCAGTCATTTAATAAAATGTTACTGGTAGACAACATGCCAGGTGTTGGGTGCACGAGAGAGTAAAGGTCTCCACCTACCATACTGTTCTCTCATAATACCACTAGAGGCCATGGCCACAATGCATTTAAAGGTTTATGGCCGAAACCTTAAACGCAATCTACCTGGAGCTCTGACATCTAGAAACAGGAAGAGTGTCCTATGTTCTTATTGGGAAAAGCTTCGCAAGAAGCCATTATCCCAGTGCGAGGGTATATAACTCTAAGCAAAGCCTGGAAAGGTATTTATTAGGATCATGTTGTCCAGTGAAAAACTGCACTCATTTTTCCCAAGAGCTAGTAAAGTTACCAATAAAACAAACCCTAAGGTGCTCCTCGTTCTTTGACCATAAGAAAGTACACCAACTTTGCAAAACAAAATAATTCCTGCAAAACACATACATATCAGAACTGATTCTGCTTATAATGAACCTGGTGAAGCTAGGTACCTGAGACATGTAAGAGGAATCATCATATTCAACAGTCTGAATTATTCTATTCAGAAGAACAAAGCACAGACACAATGTTGAGCAAAGTTTGTTATCATTCTTTGAATTAGTCAGTAGGGCAAAAGACCCTCAGTACCAGTGGTAAAGCAAGTGATTATTCCATGTTGTACATATAAATAGCGTTCAATGTACACTGTAAAGTAAAAAGTTGGATGTGAAGTTTCTGATGGGAAAAGTTTAGGAAGGAGATTCAATAACTCCATCAGTTTACATCAGCCTTCTTGGTTAAAAATAAACAAATAATGCCCTTAAACCCAAAGCAAAGCACGAAACATCCACATTACAAATGGAAGGCTACAGAGACTAGGTCAGACAATTGAACCACACTCACAATCTGCTGACTTTTTAACTGGCATAATCATCACCCTCCTTCCACAATTAGGGTTTCTCAATCCCAGCTGAAGTTTCAAATCTAAGTCTAAGAAAAGGGCCCTCCCACAAAGGAGTTAAGAGAAGCTCTCCATCAGTAACTCAAAGACTCAGCAATCTCTAAGCATCCTTGCTATCCCAACATTAACCTGTCATACATTAAAACACTTCTTTCCACTATGGAATTTGTAAATCTATATTATTGTCCAACAGAAAGAAGAATTTAATTCCCTATAGGAAGCCAAGTGATTTGTTTGGCCAACAAGGTACTCAGAGGCATAATCCATACAGAAATATGAAATGGCAGATTACTAATTCTTTATTATGACTCAGTGCTCTGTCACAGAAGGGACTTTCTCGAGGAAAGTTCAGTCTGGGCCCAGGAGTAAAATATGTGGAATAAAACCAGACTGTACCTTCAGCCTTTAGCCAAGTCTAGCTGATCCACAACCTGAAGCAGACAAGTAGCTCAACCCATCTCTAACCAGTCAAAGTGAGTGTGGAAACAAATACTTTTGCAGGCATTGAATCTCAGTTTGCCAGCACTATGTGGCTATAGCTAACTGATACACATGTTTCTGAATGTTAATGATGGCTCTCTTCACTACCAGGCTCTTTTAGTCACAACTAAGCCTTCTGTTCTGTCTCTGTTAACCAAATTCGAGCAGTGATAATGGGCTGGGTAAGCAATAAAAGCATTACGTAAAAAGGAATATGACTAATCAGTCATTCTAGACATAATCAGTGGTAAAGTTTACATGTTTGGACATATTCTTATGTAGAAGACTAGCTTGGTTCTAATTCTGAATGAATGAATTAATTAATTAATTAATTAATGGCTAACATCCCATAATAATTAAGTTCTGGATTCTGGGACCAAAGAAAACTGAGCTCCAATCCTCTGTTTTTAGCCAAGTGATCTTGGTAAAATGGTTTACACTGGCACCTCTGTACACCTGTCTGCAAAAAATGGTTATAATAATATTAACCAACTATGGAGCTATTGAGGGCATTAAATGAAAAATGACTTGTAAAATACTTTAGCACAATATGGAAGTTAGATATTATGGCTCTCTCAATGAACACACACTGAATTTCTACGACTTCACAATGAGAATGGAACTATTACTTTCCCAAGGAGACTAGACCTCTGAAAGGGAAGAAGACAGAGAAACACAGACAAGGAAAAAGCAAAGGAAAAGGAAAGTGTAAAACAGAAACAGCTATTTTAGTAGCTGTGTGAAAAACAGCAAACCATGGCTGGCAACCGGTGGGGATCACTGAACACCATGTGTGCGGATGCAGAGGGTGAAGGTCGTGAAGAAGACCAACTAGGACAGCTGCTGTATGTGCTAGATGCTACAAGAGTCTCGGAGTTTAGGGATGCCTTTGATGAAAGCAATTTAAATGCAACCACTGCTGTTGTGTAGTAGTGAGAGTAACATGTGCCTGGAGTTGCTGTATTCACCTCCCCATTGTTTATCAGGTTTGAGTCTAATTGGGTTTGATTGGGATCATGGGAAGCCACTAATTAAAATGATTAACAGTATCAATAACAGCAAAGGGAATAGGGAAGGCAGCCTTTTATTTTTAATGGGTTGAATACTGGTCCTTGCAGCCTGAATGAATAGAAGTTAATTGAAGAGTGACACTGGGTAACAAATTTCTGAAATGTCTATTTTCGTGTTCTTAATAAAGGGCACATTTTCAAGAAGCTAGGAGCCGCACCAAAATTATAAATCCTGACAAGCTTTCACTAACTGAAATAAACCCGATTTATGGCCACAGAACTTTGGTAGGCGCCGTATGATTGAGGATGAGTCCCCCGGATGCTCTGCTCCATGCCGGTTGTATTTCAGCTTTGCCCCTGACCTTTACGGTGCTCTCATCTGCTTTTATTTACAAATGTGCTTTCTGCAAATGGGCTTTCAATAGACCAGACACAATAGTCAGACACAATCCAGGTCGACCAGCAAAGGGAAGGTGGACTCCTTACTATTATATCTCGGCAATGCCAGCGAGGCTTATTTTGGGGCATATAAATGAAGCCATTTGAACTTTATTTTTCTCTACTTAAAATGTTCACCTTCTAGCTTCAAAGCAACTCATCATTTCATCCCAGATGCCCAACAAAACCTCCTCCTCAGGGAGGAGGATAAACAGTGTTTAAACACTCTCAAGCCCACACACTTGTTTTCTTGCTGCTTGCTCCAAGATACACTTAGACAAACCTAGGAAATTCCTGGTCATTCCTGCCTTCCCCCAGTATTGAATATGAAAGTGGCTCTGAATGAAAGCACAAGAAGCCTTGATCAGTTTATTTCCACTCTGTAAACTTGAGCTAGTCTTTGCCAGCAACACTCTACTTCTTTACACTTTGGGGGTCATGTATTTCTGATTCTAATTCAACTTTTAAATAATTTATCATCCTTGTTTAAGGATAATTAATTCCTGAGAACTGATTCCAAAATTCATTCACAAGAGTTAAGTCCTATGTTCTTCCTTACCACAACTCCTTTATTCAGGGTGGTGAAAGGGCAAATTAATAAGGGCACAAACTCTGGAATTCAAAAAACTAAGCTTAGAGACAACCTCTGTGCTTTCTGTGTGATGTATGATAAGGCAAATTATCTAACAACCTTATTTGCATGTCTTTACTTGAAAATAGAGGAATGAAGATATTATGTATCCAATGGGTTTTCCATGAAGATCATTAAAAAAATAATACCTATAGGCTGGGGATATAGCTCAAGTGGTACCACGCCTATCTTGGAAGCAAAAGGGCCCAAGTTTGATCCCAGTACTGGGAAGAAGAAAAAAAAAAACTTGTAAAAGTGTTTAGAACTTTGCCTGGCCCAAAAAGTTACCAAATGATAGCTGGCTTAGTACCCATTTTATTATCATGACTCTGAGTTCTTACAGGGAATGGTAGACTACATTTATCTTTGGATCTCCAGTGCCTAACACAGTGCCTGGTGTATACCAGGTCCTTAGCAAACACGTATGCCATCTTTCACAATCTGAAAGGTCAAAGTTCTAAATTAAAACTGACTATGGCCTTTAATTCTCCATATGGTGTCAGTGTAAGAAATCACATTTTTTTAAGTCAATTGTTTTTCTAACAGCTATCCCTTAACAAAGTGGAAACTCTCTGTCTCATCCTCTGGACATATTAAAATGTTTGGTGCTATGCTCAGTCAATGTTTGATGGATTGAATTTTCTCTCTCAGATCTTAAGTTGAAAAATAAAACAGAAGATAAAAGATTGTTTTACTACATCTCACTACAATTCCTCAGATGCTTTTTTTTAATTTCTCAATGTATTTGCATTGAATCAGCAAATTGTTTTTAATAACAGAAACAAAAATTAAAGCAGGATACACTGTCTTCAAACAAATCTTTTCCAGAAGCAAAGTTATATAATGAATAAAAAAGAGTTCTTGGATGGCTCCAAGGATTTCAGAAGCAAGAATCTGAGAGCCCTGAACTCATCAGAGAGGAGCTCTTCATCCTAGTTCCACCCTTCCTAATCTTTACTGAACCTTTCAGATTTCAGCAAGCACCATTATAAATCCACTGCTGGAACCCAGTGATGTCTGATGTTCCAGTATGCAACGTTAATTTACTAAATTCCTTCCGTGTGTTAGTGGAACTATGTCCAGTTTTAAAGAGGAACTATATAAATAGTTAAACTGAACTATATAAATACAGCAATATCAATCCTCTACAGTGGTTTACTTAAGCACTATGGATAGGATTACTAAACCAAATAGTGACAAAATTCTGACTCCTTTCCAGTACAAAGGCCTGATAAATCTAGCTTTACCTTTAATCTTTTTAAAATTAAAGCTACAATGGCTAAAGAAATTAGTCAATATGAAATCAATGAAACTTAAACATTATGTTTTTTTAATTCACAAATGACATTTGTGGGGGCTTTTGTTGGTTATTGGTCTGAAAGAAAACAGATTTAGATTTTCTGCTTTTATTTTATTTCTTGCATATTAACTTAGTTATTCAACAATAAATTTCACGAGTGATGTTAAAGCAATGAAATGCTGTTTCTAGAATGACTCATGGATCAGATCAGATGTGTTTGAAGCATGTATCCACCTAAAGGCAAAGTTTCTCATTTCATACAGCTGTTTAGCCTTTATTGAAGATAATCTACTAGTAACAAGTTGTATACAACTCCAAGTCCAGCTGGGGGCCGGGAAAAAGACATGATAAGGCCATTTTCTTTCTGGTGAGTGCAATATTTCTTTTCTAGAGCTAAAGGATTTTGAAGGCAATTTTATGAAACTTGCTACTGTTGTATATAGAATCACTAATGTTAAAGACTATATGGTACAAAGATGCACAATCTGTTTAAAATCAATGCAGTGCTGTCATTTTTACAAAGTATTAAAAATATGCATTATAAAGCCACTGTGATAAAAAACTGCATGGTACTGGCAAAGTAACAGACCCGAGGACCAATGAATAGATTAGAAGATGCAGAAACAACCCCAGATACACTAAGCCACCTTATCTTTGACAAAGGAGCCAAACATTCTCAATGGAGGAAAGACAGCCTCTTTAACAAATGGTGCTGGAAAAACTGGGCTTCAACCTGCCAAAAGCTAAAGCTAGACCTATCTCTTTCACCATGCACAAAAACTAAACTCACAATGGATACGAGACTTAAACATTAAAACAGAAACAATAAGCCTGCTGGAAAACAGGTTAGGTAAAACTCTTGGAGACATTGGCTTAGGCAGAGACATTATGAATAAAACCTCTATAGCACAAGAACTAGCAAAAAAAAATCAACAAATAGTATCTCATCCTACTGAAAAGCTTTTGCACAGTAAAAGAAGTCACTGGCACTGTTAAAAGACAACAAACAACATGGGAAAAAAATCTTTACTAGCAGTTTATCAGGCAAAGGGCTATTATCTACAATATATAAAGAACTTAAAGAGATCAGCCTCCCCAAGTTTAAAGACCCAATTCAAAAATGGGTATCTGAAATGAACAGACACTTTTCAGAGGCAGAAGTCAAAGCAGCTAAGAAACATATGAAGAAATGTTCAACATCACTGGTCATTCGAGAGATGCAAATTAAAACAACACTGAGATTTCACCTCACTCCACAAAGAATGGCCGCTATTACAAAATCAACCAACAACAAATGCTGGTGAGTCTGTGGGGAGAAAGGAACCCTTCTCCACTGTTGGTGGGATTGTAGATTCGTACAACCATTGTGGAGATCTGTGTGAAGATTTCTCAGAAAACTAGGACTAAGGGTCCCATTTGACCCTGCTATCCCCCTGCTAGGAATATACCCAAAAGAATTTTAAAAATCACATTGGAAAGACAGATGTACACCCTTGTTCATAGTAGCTCAGTTTGTGATAGCTCAGTCTTGGAAACAACCCAAATGTCCATCAACTGGAGAGTGGATAAAGAAGATGTGGGTTTTTTTTTTAAATGGAGTACTACTCTGCCATAAAGAATGACAAGATTGATTCACTTACATGCAAATGGATACACCTGGAGGACACGCTAATGAGTGAAATCAATAGATCACAGATAGGCAAATACCAGATCTTCTCATTGATATGAGCACCTGTAGATGCTAATGAGCTCTAGAAAGTGTGATGGTCTTTTTAGAATAGGCAATTTCCAAGGGAAATTTAGTGTGGGGATGTAATGAGGGGAAGGAATAAATATGATTCTGAAAAAAAATAAAACAGCATGTATATAGGGGGTAGGGAGGTGTGGGTGGGTGGGAATATGGGTAAAAATGAGAACTGACTTGTGTCATATACTGGTACAAATTCCCCAATGTTACGTGTGATTGTGAGATGTATATAAATTGTACAAATAAAGAATTCAATTAAAAATATGCATTCCTATTATACATTGTTTCTGTGGATAATGATGACTCAAATGTGTTTTCGTAAGTGCTATTTTTTAGAGAATAGCTAGCTGTTGTAAATGTGGGTGTGCTGGTCTATGCATTGTTACCTTACCAATAAAATAAAAAATACAGAGGGGAATATCATGGAAAACCTTGCTGGTTATACCTAAAAAGATAAGAAATGTAGCCATGAACTGTTAATCAAAGACTAGAAAGTAGATATTTAAACTGATATGAACATGTAAATAAAGTGAATTCAGTTAGAAATCCTTAAGAATTTTAATTGATAATTTTTTTCTGTGACTAAGCTAATTTAGATATGTACTTGTAATTATAAGTTAAGGAATATTACTTTTTTAAAAAAACATTGGGAAGGGGAAAAATGAGATTTAAGTTATATCATATACTGGTACAAATTCTCATTGTGAAATGTAATTGTGATGTGTACATATATATAATGTACCAATAAATTAAATTTAAAAAGAACATAGTTCCAGCAGAATTTCAGGGTTGGACCAGAGTTATACTAATGAACATGAGAAGCAGTCAAAAGGTAGAGAAAAGAGTCAAGACTGAAGTCTGCCTCTGGCCATGTCTTTCATTTGCCTATGTACCTTGTACGTGTATGAACACAAGTATGATAATTCCAAGGCCATGTTTATGTACATCTTCATAAAAGATCACTTCTAGGTCTCCTATAAGTTAACTCCTCCCAACTTTTGGTGAAATTTCAAACAGAGCTGAGTTTAGCTAAACAAACAAAACCCATAGTGTGAGGGGTCTTCTGTATAATAATTCATTGCTGATTTAAGATATGGCTGCCTATCTCAGGAATACAACTTGCCCATCTCTTTTCTTGACTGTCTTTATTATAGAAACTGACACACTTCTCAGGTTACCTTGGAAAAGATGTTTATGTGATACATCCCTGGCAAACGGAATGGAAACAGAAATGTGGTAAGTCACTGAAAAAAATAGTACTTTCTACTGACATGGCCAGAGTTAATATTTCCCTTTTTTCTTTCTTCTTCTGGTCCTGAGATTGGGTGCCTAGAGTCAAGGGAGCTAACTTGTAAGTGTGAACAGATGCTCACAAAAGATGTTGAAGTATGACTCCAATATGGCTGACACACAAAACTGAAATAGTTATTATTACCTACCTCAAAAATTCTCACTATATAAAGAACTTAAGTCTTACTTAAAAGTGATAGCTTGATTCCATTTTACAGAAGAAGGAACTAATGTACCTGTTGGCAGTATCTGTTCTCAGTCATCTCTTTCACTTTATAAATCAGTATCTCTGAATGTTTCTATAAATACTTAACCCTGAGAACCATAATCCAAACTCAGGCTTCTCAAAAGATTTGGATTTGGAAACGCTGTAAAGCTGCACATAATCAGTTACAAAGGACAATGAGATTATCAAATTCACTACCCTGGCTGGATAAAAATGAAACTTTCAAATTAATTTATGCCCCGAATAATATCCTTACAATATTATTAGGAGAGCAATCAATAGAGTTCATATGTAGGTCGTCCTTTGGAACCACTAAAATTGTGAAATACTTTCATCATGAGTGCAGCCTTTATAGTGTTTGCTGCAAGAATAGCTTTCTCTCAGGTAACTCACCACACAGGAACACAGATCAATATTGTAATGCAGAAACCATTTCAGGAAACGTCAGGAACTATCAATTGTCATCTAATTGGAAGATTGTTTTTCTAAGTGAACAGCTATAAAATTCTGACTGTTCAAATCACTGTAATCATTTTATTTGTCCTATTCTCTAGATGAACCTTAAACAAAGCCTGTAGTAATTGTTTTGTTATTTCAAATCTGCCTAGTAATTTTCCGGTGTATTAAAAGGTATTCAGTGTTGACACTGTCAGGGAAAATTGGGCATCTGCCTGATAAAAATGCTCATTTTCAGTCAACATAATTACTCTGTATTCGCACATCTGCTATTTAAACAACATCACACTTTCATTTTTCTCTTTGCTAATAATTAACTGGATGGGATCATACATCTTTATTCAGCTTAAATAAATATCGGAATCATTTCTGTACTGTGAATATTATGCTAAGTGAAAGGACTGTGCTTGAGTTACTGCCAGTCTTTAACTCAGCCCCACGACCTCCAAAACAAACAGGCTAGTTCCTAGAATACACAGCAGGTTATATAATGTTGGAATAATAGCCCCTAAAATCAGTGCCCATACAGTATTTTTCCCAAGTCTTCAGTGTTTTATATCATGAAATGTCTGATCATTACCAAAGACTGTCAAAATAACCTTCCCTGGCAACAGTTTTAACCATGTTCTCTCCTTCCTCAAACCTTCAAGGCTCCCTGTCACCTTCTGAATCAAATTAAAATTATTCTCACTGCTGCAGGGGCTTCCATCTGCCCTTGTCTGTGATGCCTTTCTTAATTCCCTTCTCTCCACTGCCTTCATATACGACCCTGTAGTTCACATGATACTTCATACTGCAGCACAATTGACTGGGATAATCATCTACAAAAAGTCAGAAAGTATACAATCTGGACAAATTCTATAAATACTTTGAATCCTTTCTCCTCCTATAAACAACAAAGGTTTATGAATAGATTCATTTCCTGCTGTATCTTTCTGTTGTAACCAATCATACTTCTATGACTATTTTCAAATTTATTGCATGTCGAAATCCACTGACTGCTTCTCTTCATTTCAAATACTTTGTTTGACAAAGTACCTTTAAAAAGCTGCAAAGTAGGTTCAAAGTTCTGGAGAAAAACTAAGTATTTATTGAACAACTACTTGACTGGCATTACTTCCTTTAAGAAGTATTTGCAAGTATCTAGCAAAAGTTAAAATACTCAGAAATTGTTCTATTTCTGTTATTTATTAATCAGTACTGTGGTTTTATTGCCTTTTTAATTTTTAGTTTTTTATTTATATTCTTTTAACAATTATTATTGAGGCTAGGAAAATTTTCTCTGTAATATTGTCTTCAACTCTAGGCCCCAACAAGAAAAGAATATAAATAACAAACCGAGTGAAGAGCTACCACAGTCACCTTCCCCCACAGGGCTTGGAGAGATCCCCCCCCCACCCCACGGGGAAATACCAGCATCTTTCATACTAAGCCATTGCAGGTGGGCGTGGCTCATCCGCCATCAGTGCTAAACGTCCTGACTGATTTTATCCATTAGGGACATCAAGGTTAATTGTGCTTCAAATACAGTCACAATCCTCAATCTATTCTGTGGTCTCTAATACTTATATTTGTTATGCCCACTTTCCCCTCATGTTGCTTCTTGAATCTATCTAGTTACAAACTTTTCTTAACAAGAAGAATAATGACAGCTATATTGATAAATATGATATAATTTTCAGTCTATTGCTTACCTGTCAAATCAGGTATATGTGATCCCTCTAATTCCTTCATTCTCATGTAATTTACTTTTATCTCATCTCCCAAAACATGGTTTCCTAACTTTCTCCCATTCTCTGGATAGTTCTTATTCCATGTTTTGTTATTTTCCCCAATTCTGAATGCTGGAGTGATGAGGAAGTCAGCTCCTATCCTCTGTTCACTTTCTATCATTAATATTTTGATGGCCACATTTGCAGTAATAGCTATAACCATGCAACCATCACTATGGTAACAACTCCCAACTTCCTCTCTGTGCTTTGGACATCCAGGTTTCCTTTCTAGTTGTCCTTGAAAGCCTACAAGGTCTAGCTAACATGACATGACCACAGCCAAATTCCTTACATTTCCTCTAAATCAGTTTCATTGGATTTTCCCAATTTAGTTCAGGCTAAATATAATTTTTTTAGAGGATTTTTTCCTTCCTCACTTTCCTCAAGCAAGTATTTTGAGGTCATCCTCTAAACATGTTTTGCTTTTCCTTTGTACTCTCATAACACTTATCCAGTATGTGAAAAATCATACTGTCCTTACCTCAAAACACGTCAACATGAAAGCCTTTCTCATCCTTTGCCCTTCTGCTGCTGAGTCCAAATGCCAATATACTGTTGAAATAACTTCCCACTCGATCTGTCCTCAGTTACAAGCTGGAGGATCACTATGAATTTCTTCTATGAAAAATCTGTGATAGCTTTTCTTACTCTCACAATATACAGCATGCACAGTGTATGTCCTAAAAGACCAGATGTCCCCTGTTCTTCATCTAAGGATATTTCCTTAGACCACTGCCTGGTCTCCTCCTTCACCCCATGCCTGTCACTGTGGTGGCCAATTTTGTGTGTCACTTAGCACAGTGATAGCGCACAGATGCTGGGTCAAATAGTAGTCTAGACATTGCTGTGAGGGCCTTTAATAAACATATAACAACCAGCAAACTTTAATTAACATAGGTAATGTGACCGGGCCTCATCCAATCAGTTGAAAAGGCTTAAAGACAATGGTGGGGGTTCACAAAAAAATAGGAATTTTAATGAAAACTTTAATATACAAATCTTGCCTATATCTATCCTGCTCATACACACACACACACACACACACACACACACACACACACACATCAGCCTGAGTATCGATTCTTACACAGCTTTCCAGCTTGCTAGCAGACTGCATTTTCCACCTTCACTAACATTGAAACAGGCCATTAAGATAAATTTCTCTGACTATGTCTGTCTCCCTTATAACATGTAAGTATGTGCACATGTGTTACATGCATGAGACATATATTACCTATCCATTTGAGAATTAGAAGAGATTTTACAAATAGAGAAGTTGGTCATGGGTAGATGGAACAAAAAATATTTAAGCACATGCCTGGACTTGAAAATTATAGTGAGATGACCATAAATAGAAAAATGCTAGCAGCCACTGAGAGACTAGAAGAGGCAAGAACAAATTCTCTCTAGGTCTCCAGAGGAATCCAATCTAGTTGACAACTTGATTTTAGCTCATAAATATTGATTTTAAGCTTCTCACCTCCAGGATCATGAAAAAATAAGTTCCACAGAAAACAAGTTGTAGTAAGACATCAGGTACTCGGTAATTTGATACAGCAGCCACCAGGAGCTATAATACACATCCTGATACTGCAAACTGGGAACTGTTGTAGCACATCTCTAAAATATACAGGAATGGACTTGAACTTTGGTAATGGGTAGAAGTTGAAAGAATTTTGAGAAGCATAACAAAAAATTGTACAGTTCGTGGTATAAATAAATATATTAATAACTCATCCAGAAAGAGCTCGGAAGGAAGTGACATGGAAAAAGAGATCATGTCTATCAATTCTGAGAAAACAACCATCATCATTAGCAGAATGTTAATTGCAATGTGAATGCTCAAGCCTTTTCTTTAGAAGTCTCAAAAAATAATCACTGGGAGATGCACAAGACGGTCCTTGTTAGCCACTGCAGAGAACCTGGCTGTGTACCTTACAGTTTCAAAGGAGAACTTGTGAACTATGTGGACTTCCAATTTTAGTTGAAGGTACTTCTGACCAAACGTGGAAGGTGAAATCTGTTTTAGTCTTGCTGCTCACAGTAAATTATGAACAGTAAAAGTGAATAAACCTTGGAAAAATTACCCAGGATTCACAAAGGAAAGGCTAAATTTTGAGAATCGATACCAGGAAATGATGGACTGCATGTGCGTTTGCTTGTGTGCAGGGATTACTAGGCTTGTGATTCATGGGCCCACTCAGTATCTCAGAAGTCTTAAGAAATAGAGATAGAGTTATCCAAGAAAAATCTGGGCTTGGCCCCTTTGTTTGTTATCGTAAATCCCCATGACATGATTAGGAATCATAGAGTTTTTGACAATATTGTATCCCAGAAATGCCACCAACCCAAAGTGAAAGGGAATAAAACAGCACAAAAAGAAAAGAGACTGTCAAAGTCTTAAAAATTCTACTGGCTAAACCAACGTGATATGTGTACTCAGCTGTGAATACATGCCAACCTTCAAGAAAGAGAGGCATGAGAAAAGAACAGAACTATCGGTCCCGGGCCACAGTCTCTGCCAGGAACACAGTCTGCCAGCTAACTGAGCTGGCCTGGTTGAGCTTGGAAGTTGTTGTGATGGCATTCTACCTTCACTTCTTTTCTCCCTTAGAATAGGCCTGCCCCTACTTCAGACCTCCACCGGTCCTATCAGTTGCATTTGGGTAACTTGTTTTCTAGTTTCATGAGGAAAGACATGGAGAGGAACTTAGAGATGGATCATACTCAGCATCTCACTCGTACCTGATCTAAGTCAGGGAGATGATGAGAGTTGGGACTCTTAAACTGATGATACTGTAGTAACTTCTATAGTAGGCAGAAAAGTAGCCCTTAAGAGTGTTTTTACAGAGCCTTACAGTCAGGGATATTCTGTTTAAAACTGCAATATCCTTGCATGTTCTCTATACCCTGCTTGATTCATTTACATCTTCATAATCCTATTTTGTATTTATATCTATCATAAAAATCTAATATACAATACTCTTCTTCATGGTATGATGTATCTCCTTCAGTACTATATGTAAACTCCATAACAGCAAGAACTTTCACCTATTTTTGTTTGTTTTTCACTGCCAGATCTCTTGCACCTTGCATAGTGGCACCACTGCATAAAAAATGTTCAAAAATATTTCAATGAGCAAATATTTCCCATTCATATGTCCATACACAGAATGAATGAATCAATGAATGAATGAATGAATTCATGCTCTTATCCATCCTTCCCTATTGTACCCATCCCACCATCCATCCATCTCTCTCCATTAACACATTGAATCTCCAAGGTAACTATCATGTTTATGTATAACTATTAGGATTTGTGCAGGAGGTTTAATGTTATGGTAAATACCAAACCTCTAGAACGATGTCATCCTTATTGAGAAAACAGAGCAGTTGAAATACTAAACCACTATGTCATGATGCTGATTACTGGGCAGACAAAGGGTGACAAAGTACCAGATCAAGAGAACAACGCATCTTGGTGAGAAGCATTCAATGGAGATTTTCCTCATTATGTATCGCTTTCCTTACAATCTATGGATAACGAAAATCTGTAAAAAAGTTCTCAAACTCACTTCTGATTCTATCACAGTGACAAATGAACACTAGCAAAGGAATGAACACTGGCTTTTAAGCTTCTTTCAGCCTAAAGCATAGTGATCTTTATGTAAAAAGAGAGAAGAGATGGTCCGTCTATCCCTTCCAATTTTCATTTTAATTCCCCAGGGAAAAATGACTATCCTGAAGCACAATATTGAAGACAGTACAGAATATTTGTGGTTTTTGCAGGTAAATATCCTGAGATAATAAATAAGATATGTATCTCTTCCTGAACATATTTTCTGACTGCTAGAAAAGAAGATGCAGTGAAGGAGAAAGGAGAAGGAAAAGAAGATGGAAAAATAAAAACAGGTATAAGATAGCAGCACTGTTTGAAAGACAGTTAATTTATAGCATAGTTGACTTCAGAAAGTGTGTCTTAGTATAGTCAATATGACACCTAAGAGTCCAAAAGATTTGTATTAAGTCACCTATTTTCTGCTTCAGCTTATCAACTATTAAATGCATTTAAATAGGATTTCTTTTGACTGTTCATAGAAATGTAAGAATTGAAGACCTATGAAAAGTTTGAAATTTTTAAACACGTAAATAATATTATTGTCTACTTTGCCAATCACTATTTATGGTAAATTTAAAATTCATGAAATAGCCTGAGATTTGCAGTACGGACAATTTTTTAAAGATATTCTTCTTGCAAAATATGGGAATAAGTGTGTGGTTTTAAACATGGAACAAGAATACATAACAGAGAATGACAATGGCATGAATGAAGTATCGTACATTGAAAAGAATATTAACAATGTTTTCAATAATGGAAAGCCAAAGTCCTAGCTGGAGGCATTGGGAAACTTTTCTTAGGTGGAATAACAGCAAGTGGTTCTTTTTAGGCAGCAAGAAGTTTTCATTCTGTAGCTACTGCCATTCCTGAGTAATGAGTAGCAAAATTGCTTTCCCATCTGGCACTCTGGGGCCGAGAATAACAGGAGCATAAGGTGAAATGTCAGTGGCGAGAAACACTGGTTTATGCCATTTGTAAAATCTAATCACACACTCAAGCAACCGTGGGGGCCTAATATCCCAGAAAATATTCTAATGCCAGTGAATCCTACTCCACAGAACCATAAAAATAATGCCAAAATAAATGGGGCACATGAAAATCTACCTCAAACTGTAGCAACCAATTCCCAGACTTGTACAGGTTTCCAGAACCAGAACTCTTTGAAATAAAGGAAGCCTGGTGCCTCTGAGGAAGGATCCTGGGTCATGTACTACCAACCTGCCAATCTTCCCCCAATTCTTCTTTCCCCAGAGACCTAACTTCTTTTACTAGGACAACTGTACATAGAGAGACAGAATAATCAGACATTTGAAAGATTACTGGACACTGGTTCTGCACTAACAGTGATTCCAGGACATTTAAAAAAAATCTTTGATGGGCCCAGGGTGTAACTCAGCAGCTCAGAAGCGCAGTGTCTGCCTGGCAAGAGTGAGACCATGAGTTCGATTCATAATATTAAAACAAAACAAAACAGAATCTTTGAGGCTGCCCAACAAGAGAGGCTGATGCAATAAAGGGATCCTTGGAGTTTCACCTAAGGTTTACCTCACAGAAGTCCACAGGCCTTGCAATCCATCCTGTGCTCTTTTCACCAGTTCTGGAGAGATATACTTAATCAGAACAAGGGTTCTGCTTCCTGTGTCCACTAATTCTGTATGTCACCTAACCAGTTTCTTCTTGATTTTCCTTTGTTTCCATAACAGAAACAATACGAATATCCATCTTGCTGTGCTGTCGGCAGAATCAAAAGACAGTATATCTCCTTTAAATTTTAATCTGCTAGACCCAAATTAGTAGTACCTGTTGTCTTGCAGCAGAAAAAATAAGTAAACAATGGCTTGCTCCCACATATACAAATGACTTCCCTAATGAAGTCGCATTACCCAGCCACAAGCGTCACCAAACGCACAGCAGGTGCAGTGACTGTAATCAAAACTACAGTAAAGCGGTCTCAGTCATTTTCACAAAAAAGACGTGTGAGATCATATTTTGAAAACACTTTCGCTTGTACCAATGTACCAAATAAGCTTCAAGTCTATTTTCAGGCCCAGAGTCAAGTGATGATGGAAGGAAATAGAAACTGTAAGAGAACAATACATCAGGCTTTCAACAGTTGCAATAGATTCTTTCTCATTCTTTGTAAAGAAAAGACAACACACACAAGTAACAAAAATCTTAAAATTCTGACAGCTAATTAAAAAAAAAAACCACATACACTAAGAAATAAAAAACAACAAGAAAACCAGGCTTTACTTTCTTTAACCTTCAGAATTTGCCTCCCCAGACTTAATTCAGAGCACTGATGGTTTAGGTACCTCAAGGGGTTAAGGCTGAGAATTCCACAATTTAGCATTTTTAAAGGACAATTTTAGAAGTAGAGTTTTACCAGATGACAGTGCACAATCAGTACCAGACACAGGGCACGATCTATGCTAAATCTCTTACACCTTCTCTAGCTTTAGTCACAGGGCTCACATCCAAACCCAGCCAGTCTGGGAGCAGAGAGTCAGAAGTGCCCAATGCAAGGGATGCTGGAGAGTAAAGCGTAGAAATTCCTGGCAGGACCTGAGTCTTTCCTACTGGCGTTGGCACTGCTCAGTGACCAGAGTTTTGGCCTCTGTTGTTCATGGCCTGGACCCTCATGCTGACATCTGTCTCTATCAACTGCATGGATTTGGGAAACTTAAATTGAGTGGAGATTATAACAATAGCTTCTTCCTTAGGGGTAGTTTTGGCAAATACTGGAAGGTTTTAAGTGATCAAAACAGCACCTAACAAAAAATAAGCACAGGATAAACATCAGTTCCCACTGTTGTATCTCCTGGCATGACAATAAGTGCTATAATTATTATCAGTAGCATTGCCATTATTACTATTATTTGTTCTGCATGTGAAGTTTTTTTTTTCCCCAGCAAAGTTAGAACACAGGGAGAATGCCAATGTTTCTGCTGTCTTTGAAAAACAATGAAAAGAGATCTTTATTTTCTTTTGCAAACCTTTTCAAAATGGCTGTCACCAGTGTAAAGACAGATTGTATTCTACAACGAATGGAATACACATTTCTGTTCTTATTTTAATTAATGGTAATAAAACTGGATATGTGCTTATTCAAGAAAGAAAATAACATTTAGTAGATGTGACTCTCGGGGCTATCAAAATTTAGGCAACTTCTGGCCATGGATATAATTTCCTATAGACTTGTGGCAATTATTTTAGAAATGGAGAACCAAAGAAAAAGTATTTTTGTTAAGGAAACAAAAAACCTAGCATAGTAATGTGTGAATCAGCTGTCAGATAAATGCGTAGCATGCAATGAAGGAAATGAAATAAAACATTATATCTAAGGTCCTTTTGAGGTCTCATAATTACATAAGAAGATAATAGCCTGAAATTCAGGATAAGAATTATTATGACAGGAAAAAAAAAGTAGATGATATGCTAACCTAGCCAACATAATCTCATTTAATTCCTCCAGCAATCTGTGAGACAGGTTTTATTTACCTTAATTTGCAGGTGAGGAAACCAAGCCACAATTCAGTGACATTTTCACCTACAAACAAATGGTTAGAACTACAATGCACAGCAAGGCCTCTAGGAGTTCAAAGCTGTCTTCCCACAATGTGCCACCTCCTGGTATTGCCCTCCATGCCACCTGTGTCTCAGTATTTTGCCTCAGGGAGACCACTCAGACATGATGACACCATTGGGAGCTAAGACATTATCATCCATGTCACAATGAGGACTGAGGCCACAGAGAACCCAGGCCACACATGGCATTCATTATCACCCACACAAGAAGCACAGACTTATGGATTTTGACTGCATGCTCCGACTGCAAATCCAGACCACCTGCCTTTGAAGCCAGGTCCAATCACTAACTGGCTGTCAGACTTGGCAACTTTCATCTTTGGAAGTCTCTGTTCCTCATCTGAAAACCATGACCTGTTACATCATGCTGCAGCACTGGAATAATGCCTACAACATAAGCAGTAGAAAATGTGAACTACTGCTGTACTCTTGACCCAGAAGATTCTAGAATATATATTCTCAATGTGGTCTTTAGCCAACTGCCTCAAAATCTCCTAAGGCAGTGTCTCTGGAACCTTGTACTAAAAAAGCCCATGTTGCCTCAGTAGGTCTAGAGTGAGACCAGACATTTTACTTCACTCATGAGTTCCAGGGGATTGAGGAGACTAATGCTACTGAGCCAGATCACGCATTGACCAGGAGGAGCTAGTGCACTGTATTAGCTGCAAATATGAGGGCACTGCTTCAGGCCTAGCGAGCCAGAAACTCTGGGGAGGGGACCCTGAAGACTAAATATCTGACATACTCGCAAAGAGATTCTAAGGCATGCTAAATCCCAACCTTCCAGAGGGCCAGGAGAGAAGCTTGAGTTGGCTCCAGTAACATTATCTGACAGTGCAATTCACTGGAGACACAGCCTGATCGAATCCCTGATTCATCATCATGACTTCAGGGGAAAATGCTTCTGATTCTAAAACAACCTCATCCCTTTCTGTAACAGAGATAATGAGTCAATTTTCCAAAGAAGGTAAGTAGATAATCCTTCTCAATTTACTAACATAATTCATTTGATATTAAGAAGCATTAGAAAAGGCATACATTCTGCAAGGTCAACTGAGCAATAGTTTCCTAGCACAAATATTAGGAGTGATACAGAATCTCATTTAAGGTTGACAGTTCCACTTAACAGTTTCTATATTATATTGATGTCCGTTTCTTTTTCTTCAGGGTCTTATGGATATAGCACCATTTAAAAACTTATTTTGGGGCTGGAGATTTAGCTCAGTGGTTCCAGTGCCTGCCTCGCAAGCACAAGGTTCTGAGTTCGATCCTCGGTAACCACATACAATGCTGGGCGTGAGTCACCAGCCATCAATACCACATACCACAGTGCGGGGTGTGGTGGCTCACACCTGTAATCCCAGCACTGGAGACACAGATACAGGAGGACTGCTGAGTTCAAGGTTTGCCTGGGCTACACAGTGAGCTCAGGGCCAGCTTGAACTACAAAGTGAGACCCTGTCTCAAAAAAAAAAAAAAAAAAAAA
>PVIC010032511.1:0-20641 GCA_004025085.1 Thryonomys swinderianus | reverse complement strand
GGTGAACCTTCCGGCCGAGAAGGAGAGCTGGGTCGTGTCCGGGACACAGTCGGGTTCTTTGCTGGTCATCAACACGGACGATGTGACCAAGAGACACACTCTCAAAAAGATGACAGATTCTGTCACTTGTCTGTACTGCAATTCCTTCTCCAAGCAAAGGCAAGTTTGCACGTTTAGTTGAGGAGTTCATATGCCGTTTCGATGCTGTAACTCCGTGCAGGATTGTTTGCACGCTGGTTTGCACACATGAAGGGAAACCGGGATATGTAAACCTTCCCCTCTTCTTCCAACTGCACATCAGCTCTAGTGAAGATGCAGTGAGCGTGGAAAGGCAGGAATGAGTTTTACAGAGAGGCTGTGTGGAACACACTGCAGTTATACTCGTTATCTTTCTGTATACAGACTTAAAGCGCGCAGTCATAAAACAAGCCAGCCGTTTCTTCGGGCTCGCAGCTCAGCCATACCCTATATCTCCGCCTCTCCTCTTGTGAGTGTGGCTTGGTATTTGAATTTTCACTCATTCTTTCTCTGAGTACATTTAGATATCATTAGCCTATTAGGTTCCAGGCACACTGAGAATATAATAAATCAATAAATTGTTAATAGGTAAAAATGACAACCTTCAACATTTATAGGGATCTTGTGCCAGTGAACTAAGAGGCAGAATTTCAGATGTGAGTCCTAGGTTGGTTGCAGTAGTATTTGGGGCAGGATAATTTCTAGGAGCCACTTAGGTTATACTCTATATCCTTCTCTGGTCGAGGTGAGTAGCAGAAGAAAACTAGAAGCCTAACATTTTCACATGTGAGGTATAAGTTCCATTGCTGACTTCGGAGTTAAGGTATGTGGATATTGTTAAAGAAAAGTGTCACTGGACGGAGTTAAGCAGGTTTTGAGGAAGACTATTCGAGGTTATTCCAGTGGGGGAAAATGGGACTCCTCTGAAATAAAAAGAGGGAAAGTTTTAAGCCCCGAGGTGAGCTCCAGCTGTGGAAAGGAACGCGAGGGTCCTGCAGGGAGTGGTGGGTGCCGCTGGGGTTAGGAGGCCCATCCTGGCTCAGTCTCCCTGGCGGGGGCTGGGACGGGAGGGTTCGCGGCATTTCCCCAGGCGGCTCCCAGGGGCTGGAAAAGCTTCAGTGTGTTACAAACCTGGGAAGAGGCTGGGAAAAGATTTACATCTCAAAGGGACCCAGAGAGAACTTCTAACTGCAAGTCTTCTAAAGGAAAGGCTCTTAAGAAAAGGGAGGTCAGCCGGGCGTGGTGGCTCACGCCTGTCATCCCAGCACTCGGGAGGCAGAGACAGGAGGATTGCTGAGTTCGAGGCTTGCCTGGGTTCCATAGTGAGCTCAGAGCCAGCCTGAACTACAAAGCGAGACCCTGTCTCAAAAAAAAAAAAAAAGAAAAGGGAGGTCAGGACTCTGGTCTGAAGAAACTTCTAAAGCTTTTTCAGGTTGTCTTCGCCAACATCAATGTGCTTGTTTTTGGCAACAATTACAACTTTTTTCCTTTCAGCAAACAAAATAATTTCCTTTTGGTGGGAACCGCGGATGGCAGCTTAGCGGTTTTTGAAGGTAAAAGTGTTAAGGTAAATTTTGACTGCTTTGTGCATTAAATTTGTTTCATTTTACTTTACGTTAGTTTTAGTTGTTTTGAAACAGAATCTCTATGTAGTGCAGACTGGCCTTGAACTCACTATGTAGTCCGAGCTGGCGCTGAAATCAGGGGGATCTTCTTTCTGTAACCTCCAAAGCCCTGGGATGACAGACGTGTACTGCTGTGCCCAACCAGTCTTACAGGAAGTGAATCCTCTGAAAATACTTGCTGATTGTGTATTTTAAGCGAGCGCACTAAGGATAACGTGATAAGCGGGATTCGATTTGTAATGTTGGGAATGAAAATAATCCAATTTGTATGAGTACAGCAGTAATTCCTTAAAAATGTACTGTGGAAAAAATAAGGGCACTTAAGTTATAAATCTAGCTTGTAACTAGGGTGTTGCTCAATAGAGCCGTGTTGAATGTGTACAAGAGACTGGATTCGGTCTCCAGAATACACACACATACACACGAAAGGGAGGAAAAATGTCTGGCTTGCTGCTAATGTTTTATTTAGCACCAATCATTTAACTCTGTTTTTAAAGTCTGTGTTACTTGGTAAAGCCTGTGGTCACCTCATCTGTTGGTCTTCGGTGCCACCTTTTCGTTTAGCTTCCTCCCCATCTGATACTGTATAAAGAGAGACACAGGAGTCTAGTTCCTAAATTACTTTTATACACTTTTCATATAAAGTGAAGAAATTGGCTATAAAGATAATGCTTTGAGTACCAGTTCAATTGAATTCTGTTTTATAGGAACTTTGCAAAGAGGGTCTGAATTTTTACTTTATTGTCTCTCACCGTTTGCCCTGGAAAATAGTCTGCCGAAGCAGAAATTGTCTAGTGTTGCATTACACAGATGCTCAGTTTCTGAGTGTTTTCTCTGTGGGCCAAAGCATAAAGGCGCGGTGCCCCTGAAGACCCTGACCATCGGGGACGTGAGCACCCCACTGACGTGTCTGAGCGAGTCCACAATCGCAGGCGAGAGGAACATCGTGTGGGGCGGATGCGGCACGAAGATTTTCTCCTTTTCTAATGACTTCACGATTCAGAAGCTCATCGAGACCAGGACAAATCAACTGTAAGTGATTTATCTCTATACAACTAATTTACCATCTATGTGTGTCTTTATTTCTTTCTGTCCCACCTCATTGGTTACCAAGACCAACCTGCTGCTTTGGGCATGGTTTTTGCCTGGACGGCCTGTGTGCCTAGCTATTTCTTTCCAGATGCCCTTTCCTCTGAATGCTGCCCTATTCCAGCCCATGCAGTGTAGAGGCCTTGTGGTTGTACTTCCATGAATCTATTGTTTGCTGTTACATGAGATATAGTATTTTTATAATTGTATCTAAAAACAATTTCTTAATACCACTGAACCTGTTGGTCCTCAGTGTTAGCTGTACATCATAAACAGCGAGGTATCTGAAAATAATCTCAAGCCTGGAACCACTCAGACCAGGTGACCCTGGGAAGAGCCTGGGCTTCAGGTCCCTTCACCCCTGAGCTGCTGGTGGTTCCGAAGTCAGGGTTAAGATATCCCATGATGCATAGTGAGTTCTTGTGGGTGAGGAATTTTTTTATCTGGTTCAAAGATTTGTTCACTAACAAGTGGAAAGTACCTGGGTGTCCATATTCTCAATCTGTCATTTTCACTTTTATGTCAATTATGTGAGTCTGAAAACCATTAAAAAGACAGGCCTCCAGTTGATTCCCTGTACTGCACAGTTTATGGGTCATGGGTATGAATCAATAAAAATTCCATTGAAGATTTGGACCACAGATGCTTTCCTAGAGGTTATCTCTAGATACTGTGGTACTTGGCTCCTCAAGCTCAACTCTCTGTGATTCTGATCGCAAACCGAACTGAATGAAAACCAAACCCAATTTCCCTGGAAGGTCAGCGTTGAATCTATTGAAATTGATGGGTTCTCATCCAACTCGCTTTGCGACCAGAATCATGGAAAGAATGAAATGCACGAGCCCAGCCACCCCTGCTTTCAGCTTCCAAAGACGTTTGTCTCCCACGGAGATGACGAAACAGCACCCTAAGCGCTTGGGAATACCTGCTTTCTCCCAAAACGTGCCCCCCGTTGCCTCAGTCTCTTCCCCATTGAACAGTCACCCCTCAGGCCACTTGTTTCTCCTGACTGTGTCACCGTCCCTGCAGGGACCGAGAGTGAGCGTAGCAGAGGAAGCTGACCTCCATGAATCTTATTTGAGCTCAGGTCTGTGATACAGTCTTGTGGCTTTGACAGAATTATTTAGCATGTGTAAACCTTTCTTTCTACATTATACACACTGAGATTTACTGTGTTCTTTGAATTTATTATTAAGGATCAAACAAGAAACACATGAAACTATTTTATAAGTTCCACAACTTTTACACGAAACTTTTTGCTAATTGGAACTGTCTTCTAGTAACCACAGCAAACAGAAGAACTATACAGTAGTGGTCCTTGGTCAGGACATCATATTTTTACCTCCCTTCGCAAAAAGGGGAAAAAACTGTCGAAAAACATCATCCTACCCTGGGATATAGTTACGATACTTGGATTCCTGTGGAGTTTTTGTATCACCCATCTGATTAAATTGCCGTTTTATCTACTTTTACTTTTCTCTGGTTGTTTATTTATCCTTTTTGTTCATTCTGCCTCCATCCTCTGGACCCCTCACTTGGCAAACTGCGCGGCTCCTCAGCGGTCCTGACCCAGGATGGCTCTTTGCTGACTGTGGGCATATTGAAAACACAAGGAGCTTTATCATTGAAAAACTGCGCTTACAGTCTGGTGTAAAAGCTAAAGTTAGTGAGGACTAGGAAATTACAGCCACGCCAAGAGGGGAAAGAAAATATTTGGTTCATGTAGATAGTTCAGGGAAGAATTCCAGAATATCTGATATTTAGGTTGATCCACAAAGGCTAATCCTTACAAATGCTCATGATTTTCTTTTATTTTCAAAGCACAGAAATGGTAAACAGTTTACTTTCTATGCATGTTTTGGTGATATATATTATTTTTCCTAATAAATTGACTGGTTTATGTTGATGTAAGGCTATCCCCCACTGTAACATTTGAAGACACTGTCACTAAAATTTATTTCAACATTTTGGGTTTTACACCTGTAGATATAAGTTGCTTACACTTAGTTTTCCCAACATTCATGATCAGGGTTATATTGAAACACTGAACAGTAACAGAAATTAGGATAATATTTATTTTAGAAGTTAAATATAGTACAAAATTCTATAAAGAGCCAGATAGAACTGAAATTAAAACTAAAACCAGAAATAAATGGTACTCATTTCTTTTCTTTTTTAAATTAAGGAAAACCAATATAAAGTAACCCAAAGTAAGTAAAGTAGCAAAGTAATTTAAGAAATAAGTGTAATCATCTAGTTTGTATATTTTTCTAAATAGCAGTAGTTTTTCACACATCTTAAGAACTAATGTAAAGCTGCAATGTAGATTTTTTTTTTTTTGAGACAGGGTCTCACTTTGTAGTTCAGGCTGGCTCTGAGCTCACTAAGTAGCCCAGGCAAGCCTCAAACTCAGCAATCCTCCTGTCTCTGCCTCCCGAGTGCTGGGATGACAGGCATGAGCCACCAAACCTGGCACTGTGGTATGTGGTACTGATTGCTGGTGGGCCTGAGTCGCCACACCCATTATTGTTGTATGTGATTACTGGGCATCAAACTCAGGACCTTGTTCTTGCGAGGCAGGCGCCGGAACCACTGAGCTAAATCTCTGGCCCCTGTAGATCTTTTTTGATGATTTTTCTCTCTTCTAGGTTTGCTTATGCAGCTTTCAGCGATTCCAACATCACAGCCGTGGCCGTGGACACAGCTCTTTATATTGCAAAGAAAAACAGCCCCGTCGTGGAAGTGTGGGACAAGAAAACGGAAAAGCTCTGTGAACTCATAGACTGCGTGCACTTATTAAAGTAAATTCTCGGGTAGTTTTTTACGAGCCACAGCTGACCTTACCTTTCAGGGTTCGCAGAAGTTGAAGGCATGGCTTGTTTTTCTTTCTGTCTGTCTCTAAATAGAAATTTCAGAAGAATCATAAGGCAGAAGCAAAACTATTAATGCTTCTTAGCACCCTCTGTTGGCATCCCGCATATTTCATCTGGGAAAATAATATAAATGGTTTCTTCATGGTAGCACAAAGAATATTTGGTATGAAAAATATAGTTTTTAGAGGCAACCTTATGGATTAGTGACTGTGTATCCAGGAGTATTACAGTACCAAACGTTACTACTTACCATTAAGGTGTGAGCCCAAGGGTTTCTTTTCCAGCAAAATGTCAAAGTAAATAGAAAAACAGGGACGGACACATTATTGTGTGCTACAGAGGGAGCGCTCAGCCCCAGGGGTTGAGAGCAGGTGCGACAGCCGACTGTACACCGGGCACATCCTTTATGTGCTGGTGCCTATAAACAGGACGTGGCCAAACCTGTTTCCCGGCCATGTACCATTTTAATTTTATTTTTAGTCCACTGTATAAACTTGGTGTACTGTGGAGAGGATCATAGATTATACACTGTATCCAAAAAATGAAGTTTCAGAGTTTGCCTTCTTAGAATCATCTTCTCTGATTTTCCCTGGGTGCTGAGGACGCTTCTGCTCAGACAGGTGACTGTTGTGCATTGGAGAAAAGTCTCCTAATTAGTAAAAGTCCAGGATTCCCAGGGTTCTGCTCATTCTGGACAGCTGATTTTTTTTGTAAGAATTAGACTCTTCATGACTTACAGGGAAAATTCAGTGGTTTGTATTTCTGTCTTTTACATGGAAATGACATTTTTATTTGGCCTTGCAACTTTGAGATTGTAAGGGAACTTTGAGGCCTTTTTAATATTGGACAAAGTATTCAATTTTCACTAAGTGAATAGCTTAAAAGATTCACAACTTAAATAAATTAATAAACTTACATCCATCATATTTATTTCAGACTTTCTTGGAGTTGAGGGACTATCACGGTGTTATCTTTGATAACTGATGCTTTAAGCAGAGAAGTAGGATGTTAGGCCTTTGCATTTAGCGAAATTAGTGTGATACAGTTTAATAGTACATGACACGGATAGTCAGTCTTCTTTGTTCTTGGGTTCTGTGTTGACATTTTCAACCAGCCTAGGATGAAAAATGTTGTTGGGTCCACTTGTATCTGTGCCAAACAGGTGCCCACGTTTTCTTGTCATTATTCTCCCCATGACACAGTGTAGTTACTACTCACAGAGCATCAACCTTGTATTAGTTATTATAATAATCTACAGATAAAGTACATAGGAGGATATGTGTAACACACACAAAAACTACATCCATCTTTTAAGGAACTGAGCACCTGTGATTTTGGTAACTCCGTAGGGACCCAACTCCACTGGGACATCAGCAGACAGCTACACCGTCATGTATCCATAGCTGAAATGTTAACGTGTGTGTGTGCTATGATGTGTATCTGTGTACATCTGTCTTTATAATATATGTATACACAAACCTGTTTCCTCTGTAATTATTGATAAAAACTATCAATGCGTGCTTTCTTTATGGTTTTAGGGAAGTAACGGAAAAAGTCAACAAGGAATCACGACACAAAATGACGTATTCCGGGAGGGTGAAAACGCTGTGCCTTCAGAAGAACACCGCTCTCTGGATAGGGACCGGAGGAGGCCACGTGCTGCTCCTCGATCTCTCCACTCGGCGAATCATACGGACAATTTACAACTTCTGTGATTCCATTAGGGTCATGATGACAGCTCAACTAGGCAAGTTTCTTCACATTAGTTTCTTTTCTCATATTTTCTAAACCTGTTTTTAAAAATAAATTTTCTCTCTATTTGCAATGTCATGTGGTGTGCCTTAGCATTTCACATATTGAAGCCGAGGACTAGGAAACTCCCAGGAAATTTTCAGTTGCCTCAATAAAAAGAAAAAGATAAAAGAGGGAATAGATACTCTCAGACCATGAGCAAAGTGAATAACTCCAGCTCAGCCCTGCAATGTGAGCCCTGGTTTCTTTAGTCCATTATTAGATGGAAGGCAAAAAATGGGAGCTGTGTAGTGTTGAGTCTATTTCACTTTTTCCCCAAGGAAGTTACGGCAAATATTTATTTGGGCAATAGTTTAAGTTTCCCACCCTTGTTAAAGAATCCTCTTTGAGCTTTCGTTCTATAACAAATTTATATTCTTGCAGCAATGCACGCTGAATGCAGTCTGCACATATTGACAAATCATCGGTTTTGCTCAAGTATTATATCTATTCCTGCTCCTGCTTTTCTGTTTGAATGTATGACATCACCGTAGTGTATGAAATATATATTCTATGTGTGTATTTAAATGACTTTCTTTTATTAATAATTTGATTTAGAAAAATACTGCATACATTTATATATCCAAAGTTGATCACAAAAATAATGCTATAGTTCTACAAGAGTAGGGTTTATGTATCTTGGACAAATGGTGAAATGTTTGACCATGGGGCAGAACACAGACTGATTCTGCAAGGGTGTGTTAAGTAGGGCTAGTGTCTCTCCCGCGTCCCCGCTCGTTGTCACCCGTGGGTGTCAGAGTCGCAGGGGACCCAGAATCAGACGCTCTCGGTGATTCACTGTGAGGCTGTGTAGCCACACAGACAGTGCCACGGGCTCCACGTGTCTTCTCCCTGGTCCTCAGCCGCCGACATTGCTACCTCCCCTCAGTTAGCTTGTGTGTGCCTGGGCACCCAAACGGATGTTCAGAACTAAAATTAGAATGGCATTTCGGTGGATTTTGACTGATCTTAAAACAAAGATAAAGTTAAACACCACGCAGCCATTTAGACATAAGCTGCCGAGGTCTTAGCCTAGCTCTCCAGTCCCCTCCCAGCACCGCGTTACTTCCGACCTCTCTGTCTCTCTCTCTCTGTCTATCTGTCTGTCTCTCTCCCTCTGTTAGTTGCTGTGCTTCACACTAAGGGGTTTCCAGGCGCTGTCCCTTGGCTTGGTTTCCTTCGTCGACCTTTTTGCTTAGTTAACTGTATATTTTGAAATGGACGCTCATGTACCAAAACCTCAGACGCCAGCACAGATGGAATCAAACTTGGCTTTTCGGCCCCTCCTGTGGGACCCTCGAGCATAGTTATGATTTTTCTTTCATGTCAATGTTTTTACCAGAACATAAACTACATAAAGAAAAGAAAAGCAAACCAAAAGAACACCGTGCGGCTTGGGTCTGCATGTTTTTGCTTAACTTTGTATTCCAGAAACAGCTCTAGGCCTGGTAAGAGAAATGTTCTGGTAAATATTTGGTAGATAAATTAGTGAACAAGTGAAGCGGAAAATATAATGTGTCAGTGTTTCCATCTGCACAGCTTTCTATCCAAGTTTCTTCATATTTGGGCACTTTCATTCACACTACTATTTCATTGGGGGAAGTTTTATATATATTGTAAAAACACTAAGTTGTTTTCTCAGAGTCACATGTTTAGCTGGAAGAAATAGATATATCTGTATATATAGATATAGATTTTTTTTTTTCAGACAGGGTATCGCTTTGTAGTTCAGGCTGGCCCTGAGCTCACTGTGTAGCCCAGGCAAGCCTCGAACTCAGCAATCCTCCTGCCTCTGCCACCCAAGTGCTGGGATGACAGGCGAGAGCCACCACGCCCAGCACTATGGTATGTGGTATTGATGGCTGGTGGGCGTGAGTCTCCACGTCCAGCATTCTATGTGGTTACCGGAGATCGAACTCAGGACCTTATGCTTGTGAGGCAGGCGCCGGAACCACTGAGCTAAATCTCCAGCCCCTAGATATATTTTTCTTAAAAAACTGATACTCTTCTTGTAAAGTTTATATAAATGAAGTTTATATAATGAAGTGTCTCCTAAAAATATAATTGTGGTTACTGAGTATCTATGTCATCAAATGTGAACAACTGTACTTTTTCTCAATAGATTATTTAACAAAATCATATTTTGTTTTGGTACAGGAAGCCTTAAGAATGTCATGCTGGTTTTGGGGTATGACCAGAAAAGTACCGAAGGCGTACAACACCAAAAAGGTACTACTTACTGCAGTGCTGTATCCCCAAGAATGCAGTGACACAAATGTTGATACTGTTTCACCTTACAAGTTTATAATCAATGTCATATATAGTACTTTTAGCGTTTAATTGACAGTTTTTCATAGTGTAAAAGCTTTTGTCATGCCCTCTTAAAATTGTTTCCTGGACTTAGAAATGGTATATTTTAAGATGATACAGAGTTAACATCACTATAAAATAAGAAGTAGCTGAAATTTAAACTAAATATGAGTATTTCTCCTTTCAGCTTACTTATAACCATAGATCTGGTGTTGAATATTGTTAGAAAAACCTCTATTTCTTTGAGAAAATAAAGTAATACATAATAAAATGTTCTCTCTTCCTGAAATTTAATCGTTTCTGTATTACTAATATTTTCCAAATATAGTGTTTTATAAATGTAGTTTAGTCCACTATGTATAATTACACTTATACATGTAAATATCTTTCTAAGTCAACTATATAAATGAACAAAGTTGACATGAAATAAAAAAGCTTTCTGTTGCATCATTGAATTATGATCTATTTTTTTTTCTTCTTCTAGAAATACAGTCTTGTTTGTCAGTCTGGGACATCAATCTTCCACATGAAGTTCAAAATTTAGAAAAACACATTGAAATGCGTCAAGAATTAGCTGAAAAAATGAGAAGAACATCTATTGATTAAGAAAGATGTCAGAAATGTTTGTCTTTATTCCTTGTAAATAATTCTTTTAAAATGTTTACACTGAAAGGGAGAATTCTGCTCTTTGAAGTAGCTCTTGTACATATGAAGGAATGTTTATATGTTTGTTTAAATTAAATAATATAAAATAGTTATCAGTGAAAATGTGTCATAAGGAATTATTTAAAATAGTGTTATATTACCTATGTAACCTAATTAACTTGGTGAATGAGTTGAAATAAATCTATAAAGTATTTCATTGTAGTACTCACATTAACATAAAGCAATCACTTTTGTTTTATTTCCATTCTGAAGATATACTTTAAATTCTATGCTTAATTATAGAACTGTTGCCTACTTATTTTCTGGGAATTTTTCTGGGTAGAGTTAAAATATTTGGAGGCAGGTGGTACACACCTGTAATCCCAGCACTCAGAAGGCTGAGGCAGGAGGAGCCCTGTGACTCTGAGGTCAGCCTGGGCTACCTAGTGAGTTCAAGACCAGCCTGAAGTACATAATGAGACCCTGTCTCAAAAACAAACAACCCAACCAAACAAAACCATATATTTGGTCAGTTCCCCAGGTACTATATTCTCTCTTAAATTGCTTTTAATCACATATGCTTGTAAATTCTCAAATAAATTTTTGGTAATAAAGCCTGTAGTTGGGGCATAGATCCTCTTTCTTGCTAATGCGAGCAGAGTACCTTGCACAACTTCATTTGCGAGAAACATTTTAAAACTGCTGCTGAGAAAACATAACAGCCCTCATTTCCTGTTTGTCAACTCTCTTTGTGGACAGACGCCCTAACAGTTACATAGCAAGCGTAACACTGTTGAATCCCTGAAGTGATATTTTTATGGTTTTGTTTCGATTTTCAGTGACAAATCAGATGGCTGGTTGCTTGTTTCCAAGTTTGCTTTGCTCTAATTCTTCTATTTATATTTTCCCTAAATTTGTTAGTTCGTACCTCATATTCTGCATCATTTAGATAGAAACCCTGTCTTTAGAATCATATCCTTCAAATCCTTCTGTCAGTTAAGGTTCATTAGAGGAGTGGATTTAATATAAGAATATATATGTACAAAAATATATATATGTACGTTTCAAGGTTTTACAAAGTCAGTGTACAGGGGCTGCCTATGGAGGCAGGTGAGGATGAATACAGGAGGGCTGTCTGCACGCGGGAGAGACAGGGGATCCAGGCAGAAGTGGAGGCCTGGAGCTCACTGCAGAGTCCTGAGGAATTCGTGGGAGGAAGCCTGGAAAGCTGGAGAGCCCATACGGGAGGCCCGGAGACATGTTCAGAGACAGTGGTGGAGACAGGAGCTCCTCGGAAGAAGCAGAAGGAAGACGTCCTTCTCCTTTCCCTTTTTGGACCATCCAGGCTGAGAGCTGATTGGCTGGCTGGTGTCCCTGCGGGGCTTCCCGCTTGCGCAAATCAGTCATCCAGATACACCCGGAACTGTGCTAACCCTTCTGCTGCGTGTTTCTTATGCAAGTTGACACCACCAGTACCCATCCAAGATTATGGGGACAAATACATAACTCACTCTTCAGTTCACTGAAGAGAGGGGAACTTCAGCTATGATGAGCAAAACCAGCTGCTATCCTGATCTACGTTAGATCTAAATTGTTTAGGTGTCTTTCCACAGCAGAACTGCTGTCAAATATGTATGTAATAATTTGATTATTTCTGTCTTTGAAAAAGCACATTGGCAATCATGAAAATACATCATTTCAAACAGTTCCCTATGATAGAATAATGAGCCTATTTAATATTCTAAGAATTGACTGGCATTTTATGATGTAAAGACTTTAAATTTTCTTTATTAGAGGTAATTACCCTTATTAAAGATAATCAAATTCTTAATCTTGACAGATTTTCCACTTTTCAAAGGGACCTGTTCTTTACTTTGTTAGGTAATTGCTAAAAAAAATCCATATATGCTGGGGGCCTTTGCTCCTGGATTCTCTCTCCTTACTTTTTGTGTATATGCAACTTTTTAAACCAAAGAATTATAGAAAAATATGTAAATGAATATTGTATCTAAATCAGCTAATAAACATCTTAAAGCATGTTTATGATTTTTTTTTTTGAGACAGGGTCTCGCTTTGTAGTTCAGGCTGGCCCTGAGCTCAGCATACTTGTGATTTTTAAAACCTTGTGTGTATTTTACTCTTCACGTGACTCTGCCCTCCATCTCATATGAACTGTTATAATCATCTGTGTACCCAACCCTTGAGGATAGGAGGGTAAGGGAGAGGATTTTTCTTTGACAATTAAAGGGACATATAAATTCTGTATACTGTATTGAAACAAAATAAGTACTTGAGAACCTGAAACAAAGATAAGACCAAAGCAACTGATGTGCACAAAAAGATCCCTTGTCTTTACAGCACGAGCTCCGAATAACGAAGACACGTTCTTTGATATGTCAAAGCACACTGAGTGGTTTGCAACTTACTTTTCCTTCAGAGTTACTTTAAAAAACAAACTGTAAAGGACCGGAGGGTTAGCTCAGTGGTTCCGGCGCCTGCCTCGCAAGCGCAAGGTCCTGAGTTTGATCCCCGGTAACCACATATAATGCTGGGTGTGGAGACACGCCCACCAACAATCAACGCCGCATACCACAATGCCGGACGTGGTGGCTCACGCCTGTCATCCCAGCACTCGGGAGGCAGAGACAGGAGGGTTGCTGAGTTCGCGGCGGCTTGCCTGGGCACCATAGTGAGCTCAGGGCCAGCCTGAACTACAAAGCGAGACCCTGTCTCAAAAGCAAAAAAAAAAAAAAAAACTGTAAGAAGAAAAGATCACATACTGAAAGAACCTGGATCCCCAATACAATATTTACTAGCTCAGTGAACTGGAGAAAATTGCCAAGATGGAGGGCCTCACGCTCCTCCCTGAAGTCACGGGAGTACGTAGTAACCGCTGTTATGAGTGGACTCCAGGAGGCGCCGCCAGAGTCTCGCAGGACGGGTCTTTGCACGGCGATTGGGCCACAGCGGTGTATTGATGGTGCATTAAATCTCTCCACGAGGTAAAAACTGCCTGTGTAGCTGGGAAATGGGTCCTGGGCAGGGGGATGGGCCTTGGGGCTGCCTTGTGGGGTGCATCTGTCCCTCTCGCTCTTTCTCGAACCCTTGGTGCACTCTCTACTTGCTGGCTGCCAGGCTTGAGCGGTTTCCCTCTACCTCGCCCTTCCACCATGGTTCGCGCTGTGGAACTGGCTAACCGTGGACTGAGCTCTGATCCAAAATAAACCTCTTCGCCTTAAATCATGAATACTAGACATTTCGCCCCAATGACGGGACAAGGGAATTGGGGGGTGAAACTGGAGCTGAGAAAGGAGGCCAGACAGATCTCGCCCGGACGCCTTCTTGAACCTCACCCAAAGCTTGTCTTGCACAATAATCAGTTGAAGTTTATTGTCTTCATGACTGTGAATTTGGTGATCCTCCGGCAGCCACCCCTCCGGCTATTAAGTAGTACCAAAAACTGCACGTAGATGAAATAGTCACAAGAACAGCCCAGGGAAATAAAGGTGTCTGTTCCTAGCCCGTACGGAACTGGAAAACATCTCTTGACCAGGTGATTAGGATCAGACGCGCACCATTTGGCCACCAAGCTACACCACCTGCCTGTGACCGCGCTCGCCTGTAAAGTCTCTCCCGGCCGCCCTCCTGGCAAGCTGGACTCCGACGCTCGCTCTCTGTCTCCGTGATTAGCCCACTTTTTAAGGAACGTGACCTTTTCTCAACTTCCGTCTTGACTTCCCGCGCCCGTCGCTGGGCAGCGTGACAGGCTGCGCGGGAGGTGACGCAGTGCTTCCCAGGCGAGCCCCTGAAGTCCTGTCCGCAGGGCTCTTGTGCTGGATACCGATGTTCGCAAAAGGTATTTCTCCAGTATCTTGCACAGTAATATACATCCTAGATCTTGGGTAATTACTCCTGCACAGCATTAACGATCAATCCTTTGATACCAAGGGGTTTTATCTAATTGGCCGGATAATTAACTTGCAGCCTTGAAAGAAACTCCAACAAAGTATTTGCTGTCATAAAGCTTTCCTCCTTTCGGAGAAAGCCATGGCCAGGCACAAGTAGATACAGCTCTGTCTCTGTCCTGGTCCTGCCTGGATCACTGCCTTCCTGCCTGGGTTCCACCGCCACTAACCAGTCAGTGTTTTACACTAGCCTGGTCTGAATTCCGCGAAGGCCTGTCACAGCAGGGCCTTTTCCTTGTGTTAAAAATGAAGGTGATGGCCGGGCGTGGTGGCTCACGCCTGTAATCCCAGCACTTGGGAGGCAGAGGCAGGAGGATTGTTGAGTTCAAGGCTTGCCTGGACTACATAGTGAGCTCAGAGCCAGCCTGAACTACAAAGCGAGACCCTGTCTCAAAAAAAAAAAAAAATGAAGGTGATGGTCGCAGGACAGTTAGCTGCTGGGGTCTGTCTGCCGTGGCAGAAACGGAGGCGCTCAGTGCCATCCGAGCAGCGCTTCAGCTACAGGGACGCTTAACCTGCTCATAGGGCGACGAGAGCCCTGGTGAGGGTGTCCTCTGCTCCCTGCACTCCCCGCCTGCGGCCGCGTGTTCCCTGAGGGCGTGCGCCGTGCTCCGAGCAGGGCGAGAGGGACGTCGGTCTGATGGGGACTGCTGTTAGAAGGTCGGGCTGCAGGCACCGAGGGCGCGGCCTCTGGGGAGCTGAGGCTGAAGCGCCGAGATCAGGGCCGCCTCAGGGGTAGACGCTGAACAAGCACAGCTAATGACGGGGACAAAGAATTGAAGCCGCACTGAGCAAGGACTGCTGAGTCAAAACACTGGAAAACCACTATGTAAAGGTCACCCTGTCACCCCAAGAGCCCCCAGAATGCACAAACCCAAAGGCACAGGACCCCATCCTGCACCCAACCGCACTTGGGCATCCAGCCTCCTACAGTGGGCATCGGGTGCCGTGTCACCCTTTAAAAGCCTCCTACGGTCAAAACGCCCCCCTCCCAGTGGGTGGGCAGAGTCAGCTGTGCCCACACAGCTCTGGTCAGCCCCAGCCAAAGGTCCTCCCATGAGCCAGGGCCTCAGGGCACCCACATCCCCCCGTCAGCTGTGGGCTCTTCTCACGAGCCACCGTCACCTGTACGTCTTTCTCTTCTCTGCTCTTTGAGTGTCCTCGCTCGATTCTCTTGAGATACCAAGACCTGGACACGGCACCCCCAACGCTCCCGGCTCAGTAACATTTGGACAGTCTAGAGAAACCCTGTAGAAAAGTACAAAGAGGTGCTGGGGTTGTAGTTTGGGATACGGTGCTTGACTGACTTTGTGGCACATAGCCCTACCCGTGCAGCTTTCTGGATGAAAAGAATTGCCTTTTAAATGTTACGTACAGATGGATATGGTGACGTAGAAAGTATCCAAAGGGAAACGTGCTGGGGGTGAGGAAAACATGTGATGGTAATAAAAAAAGGAAAAGAAAGCTTATGAATTAGGGAGTGGGGTGGGTAAGGGGAAGGGAAAAAATGAGAATTAATTTGTGTCATCTGCTGGTACAAATTCCCAAAATTGAGTGTGGTCATCATGTGTATACACAATGTGCCGATAAAGATAAAAATAAACTTTAAAAAAATGTGATATACATTCAACCCTTTGTAGCTCTGCTCCGCTTCTTGTCCCAATAACAGGGTCTGCTCTTTGCTTCATTCCCACATAGATACTAACTAGCATGATCATATAGAAGTGGCACGTAATGACTTAGAAATAACGTTTTGCATTCTAGATTTCCGGACCGTCCTTTTTTTTATTTGCAGTAGGAAATTACAGTAAGTGAGTTCATGTCAGTTTTGTGCCTCTGTGGTTAAAGTAAAGCTGGAAAGACCTTTAGGGCTCAATAACCTGTTGAGCAAGAAGGATTTTATTTCAAGGATAAATACAAGCTTTAGCCACACACAATAGACTGTCTTCCTTGGTATATGTTTCAAAAGTAAACACAAGTGTTAGCAATATGTGCTGAGACTATAAGTGAATCATATTAAGCTTTTAAGTCAATTCAATCACATTTTCATTAACTGGTCTCAATTATTTTATATACTTTGGTGTGCCATAAAGACAACAATTGCGTGTCACTTTGCAGAAATAAGCTATCCTTTGTTCATGACTACTGGGATTTTACTTTTCTTTTTTGGACTATTGACTTTATATGAAAGAAAATTTTGTTATTTTCTAAATGTCATCCTATAAATCTATAAATTATTGTCTTTTCATATAATGTTTATACTTTCAAGGTGACATAAATAGAAAAGTTGATGTGACTTAAAATATTGACTGGAGAAGTTTTTTAAGCACTTTACATGGTGGAAAATGCAGAGGAATAGTCAATCTAAGTCTTTAATTAAAATCTAATGTGTCAAAAGCTATGGAAAAAAATCTCCTGTATAAGATTACATAGGTTGGGGCCGGAGATTTAGCTCAGTGGTTCCGGCACCTGCCTCGCAAGCGCAAGGTCCTGAGTTCGATCCCCAGTAACCATATACAATGCTGGGTGTGGTGACTCAGGCCCACCAGCAATCAATGCCACATACCACAGTGCCAGGCGTGGTGGCTCACGCCTGTCATCCCAGCACTCGGGAGGCAGAGGCAGGAGGATTGCTGAGTTCGAGGCTTGCCTGGGCACCATAGTGAGCTCAGGGCCAGCCTGAACTACAAAGTGAAACCCTGTCTCAAAAAGAAAAACAATATTACATAGGTTGAATAACTGTTTTTTTCCTTTTTATTTTGTGTATCAGAATCAAAGAATGTGAGAACAGGGCTCTGGGCAGCCCTGTTCCTGTCTCCTAGTTGTGCCATGTGTTTTAAATTTCTTTGTATGAATACCTTCTCATGTAAAATGTATAAAATACCACCACATACAGTACATATTCTTCTTAGGTCCTCCTTATTCCAAACATTAAAAGAACTTTTGAGTGTCTTAGATTTTCAAAATAAGGAAGAAAGGTTTTGTGGTTTAAAACTTCTTCATGGAGCCAATATTCTATTTTGAATTCTGTGAGCAATGGGCTAAAACCCACGAGCCATAGATTGCACGTGACTGTAAGCAGGAAGGCTGGGGGCTTGGCAGCTTCTCAGGCTATTTAGATAGCCTGTTTTAGATCTCCGTTGACACCGTGCATGGGAACTTGGACAGTGTGGTGTGTCAGTAAAAATAACATGAAACCAAGTGGGCTTCAGCATCGTCACCAGTGACACAGGTGTGAGCTGCAAAACACCACTAGACAGAAACTGAGAAGTTAGATCGATAAGAAAGAAAGGTGCAAACAGACATTGAAAATGACCAAATCGCAGATGTTAGGGAACGATGAAGTCGACGTCAGAGTCAAAGGGTGGATGGGGACGTAGAGATGGGAGCGGAGCCCCAAACTGATTTTTTCCTGAGCGTTTGGTGAACCTAGTGGGCCTGAGCATCAGGGTCGCTGCCCTCGAAAGAGTCAGAAGACAGGAGACAAACCCTAGCTCGTCGTGAGGGCAGGAGTCGTAGGTGGAATCTTTCCCCGAGGCCTGGACCCCAAGGTGGGGCGGTGGCTCCACGTGACAACCACGGGCATCCGAGCCCACGTGCTATCTGCCCGAGACGCCAAGACCCTGAGCGCCTAGGCGGCCCAGCGAGCCTTCCTCCTGGACTTGCAACCTAAATTCACGTGGTGTTTAAGAAAGTCACTCCAGATATTTTTTAAAAAATCAACATACAGGGCGGGAGGGTTAGCTCAGTGGTTCCGGCGCCTGCCTCGCAAGCACAAGGTCCTGAGTTCGATCCCCGGTAACCACATAGAATGCTGGGCGTGGTGACTCATGCCCACCAGCCATCAATACCACCTACCACAGTGCCAGACGTGGTGGCTCACGCCTGTCATCCCAGCACTCGGGAGGCAGAGACAGGAGGATTGCTGAGTTCGCGGCAGCTTGCCTGGGCACCATAGTGAACTCAGGGCCAGCCTGAACTGCAACGCGAGACCCTGTCTCAAAAAGCAAAAAAAAAAAAAAAAAAAATCAACATTCATCATACACAGTCTTGGGCTCACTGTTGTATTTCCGTACATGAATGCAGTGTGCACTGATGAAATCCCAGTCTGCCCCACGCTGGCCTTACACCCTCCCTAACCCCTAAGAATCACTATTCTCCTTTCAGATTGATTTTTTTTTAAACTCACACGTAATGACAACCTGCAGTACTTGTCTTTTTGTGTCTAGATTATGACACTTAAAACGCCGTACCCAAATTCCATCCATTTTGCTATGCATGACAGAATTGCATTCTTCTTGGTAGAGATACACAGATTTCATATCTGTGGATGGGCACCAAGGCTGGTTGTGTATCTCAGCTATGGTGAACAGTGCCACAGTAAACACAGGAATGCGGGTATCTCTTTTGCATGCTGATTTTGTTTTTATTTCTATTTTTTTAAGTTTTTTTCTTTTGAGACAGGGTCTCAGTTTGTCGTTCAGGCTGACCCTGAACTCACTATGTAGCCCAGGCTAGCCTTGAAGTTGTGGCAATCCTCCCGCCTCTGCCTCCCGAGTGCTGGGATTATAGACAAGAGCCACCATGCCCAGCCTCCACGCTGATTTTGGCAGGAGTGAGAAAGCTAGATTACATGATAAGTCTATTTTTAGTGTTTCTGAGGCATTTCCATACTTCTTAATGGTTGTACTGACGTCCATTCCCACCAACAGCTAGACGTTCCCTTTAGTACCTCCAAGTCAGCATTTCTTTCTTTCTTTTAGTGGTAGCCATTCTGACTGGGGTGAGGTGCTATCTCCTTGTAATTTTAATTTTCCTGATGACTAAAGATAGCAAACAGTTTTTCATATATTGGCCATACTTATTTTTTTATTTGTCCTGGGGGATCAAACTCGGGACCTTGTGCTTACAAGGTAGGCGCTAGAACCACTGAGCTAAGTCTCTGGTGGTTGGTGTGCGTGTGTGTGTGTGTGTGTGTGTGTGCGTATGCTAGAAATCCAATACCATACTGTGGTGAAGCCACAAACTGACAGAAACAGAACACATATAACTATTCTATTTTCTCTCTCTTTTCCTACCACCTGTCTTTTGTTTCATGCATTACTGATGCAGTAATTTTTTCATACAAGGGAAATCGTGAACAGTTCACAGTTGTTGGATTCACTTTACTTATTATTGCCTCAAAGTGCCATAATCCCTTGAATGATTAGGAGATAAGAGCTGGTGGGTAGAATGTTTTGCACTGAGCTAACAAAAATTATCTAAATGGTTATTGTCATATTCCTACAAATGCGTCAAGTCTGTCATGCCACCGAGGGAGCCATGGAAGCCAACGTAAGATATGCACAAGTGAGGACTCACACAACTGCTTCACAAAGTGGCAAGGATGATGGGCTGAATGTGTTAGAGATGAAGGGAAGTATTTTGAGGGGGGTTTTGGTGACCATTCACTTTTTAGGGTAGTCAATTTTTGTGTGTGTGTGTGGTATCAGAGATCGAACTCAGGGCCCTTGTGCATCCAACATTGGTGCGGTACCACTTGAGCTAAATCCCCAGCCCTTAAATTTTTTTTTTAAATAAACCTTCACCGTGTCTTCTAATCATACCTCGTGTCCAGCAAAGGTGCAAGGGGAATAGAAAGGCAGGAATGAATTTTACAGAGAGGAACTTGAGTGGAAGAATCTCCTTCAGTAACTTTGGGGGTAACTGTGCAGAACAAATGGTGGCGTGATCTTCACATAAGCCTTAAGACCAAGCATCAGAACACATTTCCATGGTACCGAGAGAAAAGACAGACATCTTCTGTCAGGAGTGTGGCTTCCAGCCATCGGGAAATACCCCCTACAGCTTTGCTCAGGGCGCTTGGTGGAAGAGCTGTATGTAATGATGCCACTGTAATATTCTTCCCCAAACACAATTTCTTCTAGTACAATCACAATTGCAATTCCATTCCAACATTGCCCATTTTCTCTGCCTATGAAATAGTATTCTAAGAAAACTTGTAAAAGTTAAATTGGAAGAGATACATGTAGAAAATTACAGATTGTCCACATCTCATATTCTGTTTCAAACAATTATACCAACTTAAGTGGTATTTTTTCAAAAGTTTTTAAAAATTTCTCCCAGTTGGGCCGGAGGGTTAGCTCAGTGGTTCCGGTGCCTGCCTCGCAAGCGTAAGGACCTGAGTTCGATCCCCGGTTACCACATATAATGCTGGGCGTGGTGGCTCACGCCTGTAATCCCAGCACTCGGGAGGCAGAGACAGGAGGATTGCTGAGTTTGCGGCGGCTTGCCTGGGCACCATAGTGAGCTCAGGGCCAGCCTG
>PVIC010032510.1:0-20615 GCA_004025085.1 Thryonomys swinderianus | reverse complement strand
GAATGTGTGAATATAATCAAATTCCTTTACACATTCCAGTTGTTCAATAAATCCTCTTATAGTTGCTGGGAAACTTCTTCCTTTTCCTTGCCTTCCGCCTGCCCCAGCCATATTTTAAGATACTCCTGGATCTTTGTTATAAGCCTGTTCTGTCTCTCTGTAATTTCTCTTCTGTCCATGTTCTTTGGTGCATACAGTGCTGCTGTATTTCCTATTGTTACCTCCCCTGATTTTTCTCTTTGCATACACACTGGCTTTCTAATTCACTGAACAAAAATGTATTGTTTTCCTACTACAAGGTAATATACTAGGCTTTAGTTGCTCATTGAAGAATATGATAGCCCAAGCTAATAAGCACTCCATTATGCTTTCTCTCACATAGAGTTAAAATAAATGTGATTATAATGATGCATTTATGCTCTTAGGTGGCCAATGAATAAATATTTTTGTATGACATGCCCCAAGCCCAGGGTGAATATGTGTGATGGTAAATGGTGAAGAAAGCAAGTAGATTTAGCACGCAGAACAATAAACTGGAAAATGAAAGGTCAAGAGAACCGCGCAATGAAATATTATACAAACTAGAGTTCAAGCCTCTGCCACTAAGATAGAAGGACGGGGTCTTTTCAAAGCGTAAAAAAAGTTGTTCTAGGAGCAAAGGAGACTACAAACACAGTGAATTTGAAGAGCATAAAATATGTCAGCCAAGAATACATGTCTCCTTAATGAATCACTCTTTCAAGAAAAGGTATAATATATAATATATATTTTACATAACTAGAACTGTTGACTCATCAAACACATTTAAAGAACTGCTGTTTAAAAAAAATTCTATCTTATCCTTTCCTTCAGCAAGGTTATTTTCAGACTGTTTTTAATGTAGAAATTTCCAATTCTCAGTAGCTGTCATAATGCCAACTGAAGAAGTTATTCATCCACGAAAGCTTCTTTTGTTAAAATACAGATCGCATTATTTATACAATCTGAATGTTTAATGAACTCATACAAATTCAAATGTCAATGTGGATAAACTAAAATTACATTTATGTCAAGGAAGAAGGCTTTTCAACACAAAATAAGGCTTTGTTTTAAGGTGAAAGAGTTGAAAAATGAATCCTAAATTGTTTTGTAAAAAGTAAATGACAGAGAAGTATAATAGAGCTCCCTAAAAGGTTATCTTAAAAACAAAAATAAAACTATGCCTTTAAAAAAGGAATGGTAGAACTATTTCATTTTATAGCACAGAGACTATATTAAATGTTTGTATTCTATGTCATCAAGAAAACTGGTAAAAACTAATTTTCAAACTATGACAAGTATAAGAAGTATAATTTCATAAATTTTCCTATACATTCAGAGTGAAATGCAGTGAGTCCTACTTACAGATGCTCTTAATAAAATATTCACAGAGAACTGACTTGTGTTGAAGAAGTTGACCATAAGAAGGACTTGGTGAAATTACTTTTTCAACTATATATGAAAGATTTCTCAAATAAAATCTCAGGCCCAAAATTGTTATTTTAAGATGTTTACTCCTTCCTAGGTCATGTGGGGGAGCGAATATGTTGGAAATGATCATATCCTCTCAATTCTCTCATTAAACCTGCATAAGAAAGGACTTTCTGTAGAACCAGTGTTTAAAATTTTCCCAGATAGCTGGGCGTGGTGGCTCACATCTGTAATCCCAGCACTCGGGAGGCAGAAACAGGAGGATTGCCAAGTTCAAGGCTTGCCTGGGCTACATAGTGAGCTCAGGGCCAGCCTGAACTACAAAAACAAGACACTGTCTCAGAAAAAAAAATTCCCAGATAACAGGAAGCCACACAGAAGTAAATTTAAATGCCCTGTCTTTATAGATGCTTCTCAGCAAGGTTACTCAATCTGCAGAGAGCACAATGTGATTTCTGCATTGCTGAGGACCCAGATGCTGAAACACACTTTGGTATCAAAGTGACCACTCCCCTACAACAAAATTTCCACTTCTAACAAATTTCCCATAAATAGTAAAAATTTTGATAGTATATATAAACTAAGCTTTATTATGTGTAAAAGTATGAGGAAAGGAAAATTTTGAGACAAAAATGAGTCATTATCATTGGAGTTTCAGTTGCTATAATAGAGCACAACAAAACAGTGATTGATTAAAAGAACAAAAGGTTTCTCCCAAGTACGAACCCTAAAATCTGAGATCACAGTGCCAACATGAGGAGGTTCTGGTGAAGGCTTTCTTCTGGGTTGCATACTAATGACTTCTTGTACGTTTTCATGCTACAAAGACATAGAGATCGCTGAGGCTACTTTTATAATATCACTAATCTACTCAGAGAAACTCGCCATAGGTCACAAGGCCGTATTTTTTATCACCATCACATCAGAGTTAGGATTTCAGACATGTGAATTGGGAGTGGATACAAACATGCTTTCCACTCTAGAATGAAACCTTGTAGTACCATTTTCCCCTTACAAAAATTGTCTACTCATATTGTTTGAGAGGAAAACAAATGATCACAGAAGTCTGTACACAAATTGCAACTGTTATGGATCCTAAAGAAATCTACTTAGTTGTCTACCTGAGAAACAGCTCAAGGGCAAATCAACACACAACTGGAACATCTGCAATAGTGAATATCAATTTGATATAAATGTAATTCTTTCTTGTGCTGAAATAGGACCCTAAATTAAATGATTCAAAAAGTCAAAGCTACTTTGTTGTCTCATATCACTAAAACAGTGAGGTTAGTTTGTATCCTAGGGGCTTACACAATTTTATAAAATGCAGCCTGTATGCCTTGGTTTTTCTAAGTCCTAGATTCATTCGATTAAGAAATGCGACCTTGGCTTACTGTAACCCGGAGCAGCACAGGCTCGGCTACCAGGCACCAACCCTCTCCGGCGGACTGAGGGCCACCCACCAGCCCACTGTATCCCGGAGCGGCATGGACTCAGCTACCGGGTGCCATCTGTTTCTGGCGGACGGGGGGCCGCCCACCAACCCAATGCATCCCAGAGTGGCGCAGACTGGGCTACCGGGCAACATCCGTTTCCGGCAGCGGCGGAAGGAGGGCCGCCCACCGGCCCACTGTACCCGGAACTGTGCAGTGAGGAGTCAGGTATGGACCCTGGGCGCCATCCCCACCACGGAGGGTTAAGGGCCTCCACCCAGCCCTAACCCCACCCCAGAGCTGCGCTGTGAGGACCCAGGTTCTAGAGGAGCTGGAGCCATCTCCTGAATCCCTCCACAGAAGGCACAATCCTAGAGACACACTGAGAGACCAGGCAAGATTTAAAAAATGGGGGGGGGGGATCTAGCTCCTATTTTGCCATCTATTCCTAGATCCCTCTATTCACCTTTTGTCCCCACACCCTCTCCTATCTTCCTGTCAGAAGCAATACCCAGAAGTAAAAGACTCTTAGGCTGCCCTATTTCTTCTGTACTATTATAAGAAGGTGTGCAAAGTCTCCAATGGTCTTACAGCATACAGTTGGTACTGTTGTACATATACCCTTTTATCCTCTATAAACTGCTGGCATATATGAGATTCTAGGGTATAGGTGATCTTCATAAATCGGCTAACCCTATTTCATTCTCCTCCTGTTTCCCTACCTCCCTGATTCCCCCAGTGACCTCTTATCCCCAAAGGGTTCGGGGGGTACATTTACGATCTATATGTTGTATGCACATTGCTGATTAATTCTAAATTCTGGCATATGGACGTAGAGGTAACTTATGAGCTCAAAGTCTTCAGAATAGAATTTAACAATACTTTTTATCTTATTTACTTTGTTTAATACTGATATTGGCATTTATTGTATTATGGTAACAAACATGATGTGATTGTTCTGCTCAAATACCTCCCATGATGTGTCAGAACTAAGAACTCTCAAGGGTCATTACAGATTCAAGGAGGACCCCCCAGGAAAGTGCCACATCCAAAAGGCCCCAGATAATAGAAAGAGACTGCAACAAACATTGCCCTGTCATCAGACAAAGAAGAGCATTAATAACAACGAAAGAGTAGAAATGAGAAAATACACACAAAAAAAAAACAGACACAAAGATGACCACCACAGGGAAATTCAAGAAAAGGGAAATAGGGCAAACTGAAACTCAAACACCAGTACTCTTGGAGATGGTAACTAAAGCAGATCTAGTAAAATGGAAATCAGAACTCATCTCTGAGATCAAAACAGGGATACTGTAAACAGTGAAAGATATCATTAAAGAAGGGATCAGCGAGATGATAGAATCCAAGATAGCAGAAGCAATGGAACCTTTTAAACAGTTTCAAACAGAGCTCCAGGGAATGAGGAAAGAGAATGAAAGCTTGCGTAGTAGGATGAAGGAAGCAGAGAACCGAATCTCAGACCTAGAGGACAGCATAGCAGCCAATGGGCTGGAAAAGTATAATCTATGGAAAAGAGCAAGGGACCATGAGAAATCAATTCAACAGCTTCTAGATGACTCAAAGAAAAATAATATAAGACTGATTGGAGTCACTGAGGAAGCAGAAGACAGTGTAAAAGACATAAAAAAGCTATTGTCAGAGATAACAACAGGAAACTTCACAGGAAAAGAAATAGACATACAGATAAATGAGGCCTATCAGACTCCAAAATGCTGTGACATAAAAATATCTAAACCTAGACATATGATTATCAAGGTACCAGATGTACAACAAAAGAATGAAATACTGAAAGCAGTGAGAGAAAGGAAGAAAATCACCTACAAAGGGAAACCCATTAGGATCACAGCAGACTTTTCACCACAAACACTCAGTGCAAGGAGAGCATGGAGAGAAGTATTTCAAGCATTGCAGGAAAACAACCTCCAACCTAGACTGTTGTATCCTGCAAAATTATCTTTCAGAATAGATGGGGAGATAAGATACTTCCACGATAAAGAACACCTGAAAAACTTTACAAATACGAAACCTGCACTCCAAAACATTCTAAAGAACATCTTGGAAATAAACACAGAAAATTCCATACCCACAAGACACAGGAGAGTGAATTCATTGGGGCAAACAAGAAACTAAATAGAAAAGGGGAAAAGCAAAGAAGAAAAGAACCGAGAACAGGGAAACATGGCAGCTCTGAATATGTCCATATCAGTCATAACCATTAATGTCAATGTACTCAAGGGGCCAATTAAAAGACACAGACTAGCAGATTGGATCAAGAAGCAAGATCCTACAATCTGCTGCATATAGGAAACACACCTAGTTCAGAAGGAAACCCATAGACTGAAGATAAAAGGTTGGAAAACAATCCTCCACGCCACAGGAAACTGCAAAAAAGCAGGAGTGGCTATCTTATTTGCAGATAAAATAGATTTCAAACTCAAACTGATTAAAAGAGATTTAAAAAGTTCACTATATTCTTGTACAGGGAACTATCCAAAGAAAGAAATAACAATCATAAATATTTATGCACCAAACTCTAATGCACCCAACTATAGAAAACAAACATTACTGGACATGAAAAGCCAGTTATCCATGAATGCAACAGTAGTAGAGGATTTTAATACTCCACTGTCACAAATTGACAGATCATCTGGATGAAGAATCAATAAGGAAATACTTGAGCTAAATCTAACTTTTGAGCAAATGGACTTATTAGATGCCTACAGAATATTTCACCCTTCAAAGCAAGAATATACCTTCTTCTCAGCTGCTCATGGATCATTCTCCAAAATAGATCACATTCTAGTCCATAGAACAAGCTTAAGTAAATGCAAAGGAATCAAAGTTATCCCCTACATACTATCAGACAATAGTGCCTTGAAACTGGAGCTGAATAGCAGAAGAAATTCCAAGATCCTCACAAACACATGGAAATTGAAGAACACTCTGTTAACCAACCAATGGGCCACAAAAGAAATTAAACAGTTTCTACAACTAAACAACACTCCCAGCACAACATACAGGAATTTATGGGACACAATGAAAGCAGTTCTGCGAGGGAAATTCATAGCAGTGAATGCCCACACTCGGAAAACAGAACAAATGGAAATAAACAATCTAAAGATGAACCTCAGACAATTAGAAAAAGAGGAGCAAAACAAACCCAAAGCACTTACTAGAGAGGAAATTATAAGGATCAGAGCAGAAATTAATGCAATAGAGACAAAGAGAACAATACAAAGAATCAATGAATCAAGAGTTGGTTCTTTGAAAGGATAAATAAGATCGACAGACCCTTGGCCAAACTTATCAAAGGAAGGAAAAGGCTCAAATCCATGCTATAAGGAATGAAAATGGAGAAATCAGCACAGACCCAAAGGAAGTCCAGAGGATCATAAACACGTACTTTGGAAATCTATACTCCAAGAAGATGGAAAATCTAGAAGGAATGGATAGATTCCTAGACACATATGAACTTCCAAAGCTGAATGAAGAGGATATAAAACTGTTAAACAACCCGATATCAATCTGGGAACTTGAAAATGTAATTAAAAAACCCACCAACAAAGAAAATCCCTGGTCCTGATGGCTTCACTGCTGAATTCTACAAAACTTTTAAAGAAGAGTTAATACCAGTACTTCTCAATCTCTTTAATGAAATTGAAAGGGAAGCAGTACTCCCCAAATCATTCCTTGAAGCAACTATCACCTTGATTCCAAAGGCAGGGAAAGATCCCACCAAAAAAGAAAACAACAGGGCCAGAGGGTTAGCTCAGTGGTTCCGGTGCCTGCCTCGCAAGCGCAAGGTCCTGAGTTCAATCCCCAGTAACCACATATAATGCTGGGCGTGGAGACCGCCCACCAACAATCAACACCACATACCACAGTGCCGGACGTGATGGCTCATACCTGTAATCCCAGCACTTGGGAGGCAGAGACAGGAGGATTGCTGAGTTCGCGGCGGCTTGCCTGGGCACCATAGTGAGCTCAGGGCCAGCCTGAACTACAACGTGAGACCCTGTCTCAAAAAGCAAAAAAAAAAAAAAAAAAAAAAAAAAAAGAACTATTGGGCTGGATTTAGCTTTTACAAACTATGCTGCTATAAACATGGGTGCACATACATTACTATGGTATGATTCTCTAAAGTGTTTCATGTACATACCTAGCAGAGGAATAGCAAGTAAATATTTTTTTTTTACTTTCAGTCTCTGGATTTTTTCATGAGTTAGTTGTGCTTCTTGTATATAGCATATTATTGGATCTTGCTTCTTAATCAATTCTTACATAAGGCATAGATTGCCATGTCTTAATTGGTACATTGAGGCCACTGACATTAATGGTCATAACCTTGTCGTGATGTTTTCCTGTTGTTGGCTCTTTTTTGTTTTTTGGGGGGAGGGGGGTTGGGCCCTTTTATCCTTTGCTTTTTCTCCTTTCCATTCAGTTTCTCGCCCACCCAATGAGTTCAGTCTGCTGGGTCTACTGGATTGTGGCACTCATTATCTTTTTCGAGGACACTGTTTAGAATTTTCTGCAGTGCAGGTTTTATATTTGTGAAATTTCTTAGGTGTTCTTTGTTATGGAAGTATCTTAGTTCTCCCACTGGTTTTGAAGGATAGTTTTGCAAGATACATCAATCTATGTTGGAGGATTTTTTTTTACCTGAACCACTTCACAGCAGGCTTTTTCTGACTTGTGTGTTTGTGTTGAGTGGTCTGCTGTGAATCTGCCAGGCTTTCATTTGTATGTGATTTGTTTCTTCTCTCTGACTGCTTTCAATATTTCGTTCTTCTGTTGGATTTCTGAAATTTTGATTACTATATGCCTAGGTATAGTTATTTTTTATCATAGCCACTTGCAGTCTTATATTCCTCACTTATCTCTATGTCAAATTATTTTCCTTTTCCTGTGAAATTTTCTGCCATTTACAGCTGTGAACAGATGTGTGTGTGTGTATATATATATATATATATCACTGTCTCCTGTTTCTTCACTGACTCCAGTAGGTCTTATGTTATTCTTCTTTGTATCATCTAGCAGCTGCTGGATTTATTGCTCATGACCCCTTGCTATTTTCCATAAATTATTCCTTTCCTGTTCACTGGCTACAATCCTATCTTCTATGCCTGATATTCATCCATCCTATTTCAAAATTTCACTGGAGGTTTTACATCACTTGGAAATCTGTTTGAAGCTGTTTAACAGATCCTGTTCCTCTCATAATCTGAGATTCTATCATGTTCCTGATCTTTTTGTTGGTGTTATTAATCATATCTTTCACTTTGGAGACTATCTCTGTTTTTAATGAAAGATTATTTCTGATTTCTATTTTACTACATCCTATTTGGATACTGGCTCAGAGAGTCCTGGTGCTTGAGCTTCATTTTGCTCTATATCCATTTTTTCCAGGATTCCCGTGGTGATGAAGTTCATGTCTAAGTTTTTGAATTTCTTCTCATTTCTATTTTTTTGTTGTTGTTGATGTTTTTGGTTTAATTCCTGGCCTGGTGTCTGGGAAATGTTTATTGCAAGTCTCATTCTTCTTAATAATTGGAACCCTTAGGAGATGGCTACTTCCTGAGTTGTCCTTCTTGGATCTGTAATAGTCCTTGAGGGATCTCAGTTCTGACACACCATGAAAGGTACTTAAACAGAACAATGACTTCACCTCGGTTGACATAATACAGTCAGTATCATCAACTGCATCAAACACAGCACAGGAAATGACAAGCTTTGGCAATTACTATTCTAATACCTTTAACCTCATGAGGTTATGCCAAAATTTAGAACTAACTAGAAATATGTTTATAACATATGGTCTTTCAATAAAGCAGCATCATTCTTTGGGAATAAAGGGTTACCAGTGAGTTGGGGTAGGGGTAGAGAGACAGAAGAACAGGGAGAGTTTAGAAATAGCATTAGAGGATATATAAAGAACACACAATCCTCATGAAAGTTATACAGACTGGAGGACAAAATAGACAGAAGGGACAAATATAAAACAGAGTAGACTAACAAATAGCAGGACCACCAGAAACTGTATTCCCCCCTTCTATAAAAATATAGAAGAAAGGAGAGTTAAGGAGGACTGAAATGCATTAATATCTGGGAACTGAAATGTCTCACTTTTTTTTGTCATTTCTTTTTTTTTCATTATTCAGTAAACTTTATTGGTACATTATATACACAGCTCACAATCACACACAACATTGGGGAATTTGAACCAATATGTGACACAGGTCAATTCTCATTTTTTTAATTGAATTCTTTATTGGTACAATTTATATACATCTCAAAATCACATATAACATTGGGAAATTTGTACCAGTATATGCCACAAGTTAATTCTCATTTTTACCCATATCCCCACCCACTCCCCCTCCCCCCTCTATACATGCTCTTTTATTTTCTTTCTGTATCATATTTATTCCTTCCCCTCATCACATTCCCACACCAAGTTTTCTATAGAAATATTCCACTCTATAAAAGCTGTCCTACTTTCTAGAACTCATGAAATGTCTCACTTTAAAAGAAGAGAAATAATACAAAGTACATTCTCAACCCACAGTGGAAATAAATTAGCTATTAATAAGAGAAGGTAGGGTAAATATATAAGCTGAACAACATACTAAAATAATACAAAGGAAAGCTCAAGAAATTTTAAGAATACTTAAAATGAAAGTACAATTTATTATAATCTGTAAATACAAGCATAAGGTTATTCATAGTGCTAAGTGCATCATGTATTCTGAAAATCTAAGTTTTCACATTAGGACAATAGAGAAGGAATAATAATTTCAGCCATGGAACATCAGAAGAAAAATCAACAAAAGAAAGCATAAATCAATGAAATAAGCCACTCAATATAAAGCTAACAATTTAAATGTTGATTTTTTTTAAAAGATCAATAGCCCTTAAAAATGTCTAGCAAGACTAACCACAAAGAATAGAAAGTCACAAATTACCTACATTAAACATGAAGACTGGGTAATCCTTACTGATGCTCTGGAAAGAACACAAAAGGAGTCCTGCATAGATTCCAAGTTCAGGTTTGTTAATTTAGGCTGAGTGGATCAATTCCTTGAGCAATACAAGCAGCCAACGCTCATAAAAGGAGCAATAGTCTGGATAGGTTGTATCAATTAAAAATTACCAACTAATTTAAACAACGAAGGTCAACATGACTGGCATGGGAGTACCTAGGGTATGAATACAGTACATTTCTGAGTATGTCTGTGCAGGTTACAGAAGTGTGACCTTGGGCCCTATGTCTAGTCCCTCCCTCCTTTCTTCTCCTGCACTGTTTCCCTGCTTTGCTTCCCAGCTGCCATGAAACAAGAAGTTTTTCTCCGCCACACCCTGATATCTCTGCCTCAGAGCCCGCCAGTCATGGACTGAAACTTGTAAAGTCACCAGCCAATCTCCTTCTTTAAGTGTGTCAGGTACTATGTCTGGCAAGAGGAGCCCTAACTAATACAAAGTACTTCAAAAATATAAAACATATAACATTGATTTTTTAATTGAATTCTTTATTGGTACATTTTACATATAGTTCACAATCACACTCAACATTGGGGAATTCATACCAGTCTATAACATGAGTTAATTCTCATTTTTACCCATATCCCAACCCACCTCACATCCCCCCACCCACTATACACATGTGCTTTCTTTTTCTTTTCAAATCATATTTATTCTTTCCCCTACCACCACATTCCCTTTGAGTATTTCCTATTTCACAAAATCTATAATACATTCTAAAATTCATTTACATCTACAGGAGTAAATATGGAAAAATTTTAAGGTATGAGATTAGTGTACAAATATCAGCTACTTCCATTTAAAACATAAATGATAGAATTTGATTTTTCCCAATTTTAAGTGCAAGTTAAATGTCACCAAAATCTATCTATATATATAAAATTTCTTTGTTGAAAGCTACAAAACTTAATGAAAAGGATAAGGAAAAATCTACATAAAATGAGGGATGTCTATATCCTATATTAAGATGTCTATTCTTCTCAAAATGATCTACACATTGACTATAATTCCAATAAAAATTCTAGCAATCAATTTTGTGGCAAATGGAAATGGAAAATGGATTATAAAGTTTATATGGAAGTCTAAAATAGTGCACACAGTCCTGAGGAGAATGAACATAGCTGAAAATTCATATAACACAATTTCTAAATTACTATAAAACCATAGTAATCAGAAAAATATGGTATTTGCAAAGAAATGACATAGGTCAGTAGAACAAAACAGAACCCTAGAAATACATCCAAAACAAACACAGTCAATTCATATTTGGAGAAAATAGAAAAGGCAATTCAAAGGAGGAAAATGACCTTTTCTATAAATTGTGTTAGCATTACTATATATCATTTTTTTAAAAATAAACACACACTAGACATCTTATGCAAAAAATCTTCCAAATATATGAAGGATTTAATGTAAAACTATAAAGCTTCTAAAAGAAAATATGAGGAAAATCGATATGACTTTTTATTCAAATGAATGTTTAGGTACTACATAAATGTGTGCCTATGAAACATTGACAAACTGGATTTTATTAAAAATAACTTTCGTTCTCCAAAAACAAAGGTGATAAAATGACAAGCTTTACATATTTAGAGAAGATATTTGCATAATGCTCACCTGACAAAGAATTTTTGTGCAAAATATACAAGAATATAAAATTGAACAATAAGAAATCAACTTAGACAAAATATTTGATAATTCATTGTAAAAGAATTATCAGAAGCATGAAAACATTATCAACAAAGAAGATATAAACAGGCATACTAAAGGATTATTAACATCATTTGTCACTAGGTAATTGCAAATATTAAAATCACAGTGAGATACAGCTCATCTCTTATAATGGTTAAAATTTGATAACGAAATGACATTATCAAATTTTGACACTGATAGGAACAACAGAAACCCTGATTTTACTGAAAAATTGTATGGCTGCTTAGAATAGTTCATAATTTCTTATAAATCAAACATGTCATATCATGCAATGCAATAATCGCAAGACAATTATGGTGGCACACACCTAGAATCTCAGCACTGAGGAGGCTGAAGCAGGAGGATTGCTGAGTTAGATGCCAGCCTGGTCTATATAATGAATTCAAAGACAGTCTAAACTATACAACCAGAGCTTGTCTTTAAAAAAAAAAAGATCCAGTAACTGCAATTACATTCCTAGTCCTGGTTGAAATAATTTAAAAATTCATGTGCACACAAACATTTTTTTGTCAACGTTTCTAATAGTTTTGTTCATAAAATAAAGCTTTATTCATAAAGTAATGACACTAGAAAGGATGAAGGTGTTTTGCATGAGTGAGTAGATATACAAGCCATGGACAGCCAAACATTGGAATGTTAATCAGTAATAAATAGAAAAGAACTGTCAACAACCTGGATTAATCATGAGTGCATAGAGAAAGCTTCAGGAACACAATCCAAAATAGCTACATACTTTACAATTCCAATTAAATAGTGTTCTGGAAAAAAAGCCAAAAAAGAAAAAACAAGCATTTTCTAGGAGTTTACAGGAAAGTAAATATAACTGAAATTGCAAAGCATGAGGAAATGGTTAGTATGATGTATTGTATAAGATTCTGTAACTATGGATAATTGACAGCATGAATCATTGAAAAAAGAAAATATGTGGAATTTTAAAAGACAATTTAGAGATATAAAGAATGCAGTATGACATGCATAATGTAACAAAACACTGAATTATCAAGTATTAAGCCACTTGACATGGAGGCAAAATAGGGGAAAATAATGGAAAAACTAGAATCTTTAAGAGTAAAGATTAAGGATATTGTATATCACCACTGCTATAGGTGATCAAGATTTTGCACAGTACAAAGAAAATAATCACTCTCCTACTGCTAAATACCCTTTTCAAGGTTGAATAATTAAGCAAATGGGTGGCAGATCATAAGAGATAGTTTTCTCACTGTTAGACTAAGAGTTTATAAATAAACCACAGAAAGAAGTCACGGTGATTTCTGTGGTAACTTGATGGGTGTTGGAGACAATAACATGTGTCATGTGTGGATAAGTGACTTCTTTTCAGAATATATAATATCACTAAGCATAGAGTCAGGTGCCAAGATTGACATCAAGAGAGGCTATAATGTGATGAAAACCTATGGTGCTCTATAATCTCTTCCCAAGAACACATGAGCAGCATGATTATGGGAAAACATCAAGAAAAGAAAAATATTAAAATGTCCCCTACAGAATACGCTATCACGACTTATTTAAGCAGTCACCAGCATTAAAAATGTCAACAAAAAGTTTGAAAAACTGAAACAGTCAGCAGGGTAAAGTAATAAGACAACTAGATGTACTGTGATGCCTTGCATAGTACTCTGAAACAAGCAGATGTTAGGCAAAAAATAAGGAAATGTGAATAAAGTAGAATCCTACAAATTAATACTTTTAATTTGTATTAATATCAATTAACTGTAGCCTATGTACCATGCAAATGTAAGAATCTGATAATAGGGAAAATGAATAAGTAGAAGAATAAAATCCTTTCTAGTGTTTCTGAAACTTTAAGTATTTTCCAAAACACAAAAATCATTAAGAAATACAGTTTTCAAAACGACTGTTAAGTAGGTTTTCTCCCATTTGAAACTTCTTTTTAAACAATATGAAAAAACTGTCAGTAACTTTTATGCATCAGTCATAGAAGATAGATCAAAGAGTTCTTGACAGCAAAATAAACTTTAATAACATGAAAACTGAAGCTGTTCTCCAAAAAGCACCTCTGTTGAGGTATTAAGTAGAAATAAACCACATTTGAGCTTTTTTTTGTCTTCTTTTTGAAAGATAAACAACCTGCTGCAATACACAAGCCATAAATTCACCTCCACTAGATTATACTCTATAAATGTCTTTTAATCCTACAGAATATCTTAATTAGTTGTTTTCATTAACTTTAAACTGTTCAAAAAGACTTGTCTAGATTTTCTAGAACAGACTTCACTCAGCTATATTTATAATGCATTCAAAAAAGAAAAAACTGGGAGAAATACTGCATTGTATCAAATTTAAATTTCCCAAACTTACCGAGAAACAGAAAAGATAAGAAAGTATAAGTACAGTGAGAACAGAATTTGGAGAACATTATGGACCTGTTGTACAGAAAACTGTGACTGGATATTAGATTTTTCCTCTCATAGGCCACTAACATTTGTGTGAGTCACAGCTGAAAAACACGGATATAAGTAGAACTGGAAGAAATACCAGGCTTTTTGGAGAAAAGAAGTTGCATGTACAACATGTATATCATAGCTAATATTCCTTTCATCAAAAAAATAAGTTTTTGGCATATCCTGAAGAGAAATATTTTAAATGAATCTTATAACATGGTGCCAAAGTAATATTACTGATACCTTACCACTATTTTTTTTTTTTTTTTGAGACAGGGTCTTACTTTGTAGTCCAAGCTGGCCCTGAGCTCACTATGTAGCCCAGGCAAGCCTTGAACTCAGCAATCCTCCTGTCTCTGCCTCCGGAGTGCGGGGATTACAGGTGTGAGCCACCACTCCCAGCACTATGGTATATAGTATTGATGGCGGGTGGGCGTGAGTCACCACGCCCAGCATTGTATGTGGTTACCGGGATCGAACTCAAGACTGCACTTGCGAGGCAGGTGCCGGAACCACTGAGCTAAATCTCTGGCCCGCCTTACCACTATTAAAATTTAAATTTAATTGAAAGTATTTAAGTAAGGCAACAAATTTTATTTTGTGTATTAGAATGCTTATTGAATTTAGGTTCAAATTTTTTACCAAAAAGCATTTCTTCTATAAGTGAATGAAAGCATGGTTAAATCAAAAGAATAAAACAGGTGTTTTTTTTTTTCCAGTAAGACTACTATTTGTTATAATAGGAAACAAAACCTATAAAAGTTATATCAGGCCAAGTTTCCTTTATGAGGAAGACAAAAAGGCTAACCTCACATAAAATTTCAGAGTTTCAAACCAAAGAAGCCCACAGAAGGGTTGGATAAATCTTTTTGTTCAAATTCAGACCTAATCATGTGTCTCATAAAGAAGACTTATCTGCAAGATGTTCAAAAGAAATTATTGACTTGCTCAGATAAAGCCTTTGATCTCCTACCAGGAAATCTGAAAAGCCTAAACAAGAATTTTGTCTTTTGGTGAGACGAAGGAATAAAAACAACCTCGGGAAACTGAATACTTTCCTAATGGATTAATGAAAGGACTTCTAATTAAAGATCATGTTAATCTTCTTCAAATGAAATATATCTGTAACTCCAATGTTATTTTATCTGAGTTGCACAAGTAAAAATATTATCCCAAATATTTGAGAAATAATTTTGTATTTATGTTGGAGAAAATTACATTTCTTTCCCATACGATTTTTGTTTGCACCACTGTCCATTATTCCCTCACCAAAAAAAGAAAGAAAGCTGTTGAATTTCTCTTACATTTCTATCCTTTCTCTTTCTGACCTTATATCATTAGAAATTTAGTCTTACCACTAACTAGTTTGATCTGCTTCATCAAGATACTTAAGGTACTTTATATAAATTTATTTAAAGAAATCTGTGTGACTAAATCGGAAGTCAGAATAAAGCAGTGGTAGACAATCCATGATCCATTATCTTAAGGTTCTCTGCTCTGGTCTAAAATCTGCATTGTTAACAGTTTGCTAAAGGAACCACTTTCTAAAGGGAATTCACTGCCAGTTTTTCCACACTATTTATTGTTGCCTTTGTTGTATTACGGTCTCTAGTGAAAATTAAAATTACAAATTCAGGTTCATAAATTTAGGTTTGGTGTAGGAATATTATTAAGAGTGATAACAGTTCAGGAGGTTAGTAAGGGAACTAAAGGAAAAGGAACCACAAGGTATAGAGAAGAGACAGATTTTGAGAAGCTACGAGAGTAACAGACAACTCCAGAATTTCAAAAATTCCAAGTTTAGGGCCAGAAATTTAGCTCAATGGTACCATCACCTACCTGGCAAACACAAGGTCATGAGTTCAAACCCCAGTACTGCAAAAAGAAATAAATATGTAACTAAATAAATAAAATCCAAAATTATTTGACTTGTTAAGGAAGGAAAGAAGTTTGTCATAAATGACCTAGCAAGGTAGAAACTTGGCATTAAAGCTAATGGCAAATGGAGGCAAATACATAAAATGCAGTATTTTTGTCAGTCTAATATTACAGGGAAAAATCAAGGAATTCTCAGTAAAATTTGGCAGGTGCCTAGAACCTATGAATTTTACTTACTAGGGTCCCTGAAAGTCACCTCAAAGGATTAGGAAATGAGATTCTGAGAGTAAAGACTGAAGTATGTAGAAATGGCCACAAATGATGAGAGTCCTAAATTTATAAAGAATAAACTGAATCCACCAAAACAATTTCTCTGTAAGCGCAGAAAGAGGTCACTGTGCCAGAAAAATGTATAAAATCTGAGTAAGAAAAAAGTAAGAGAATCATGTATAGCATTTGATTGTCACATTGATTGCTTAAAAAGGGAACCAAAAAATCTCTTCAGAAATTTATCGTTATCCAAGTATAGCATCTACAGACTCAGTTCTCAGTGAAGTCCACAAAAAGGTATGGATTGCTTTTTTCTATCTTCAGTAGAGAGAAAAAAACAATTATTCCAAATGTAAAATGGCAAGAATAGAATCACAAAACATAGATGTGGATTACAATTTAGTTTCCTAATGGGCTCAGATATAGAATGTTACATAGTTAGCTGTAACGTAAGCAAGACAGGTAAAGATGATGGAAGTAAATAAACATGTGATAGTTTCTCTAATTTAATATAATTTAAAGTTGAAGATAATGTACAAGATATGATCTGATACTGTCAATGAAAAGGGCATATCTCATGGCACCCAGACTGTCCCATCACTGTCTCCCTGTAAGCTTCTTTGTTAGATCTCTAGGAATCTAGAGAACTGTGCCAGGTGTGGTGGCTCATGCCTGTCATTCCAGCTCTTGGGAGGCAGAGGCAGGAGGACTGCTGAGTTCCAGGCTTGCCTGGGCTACATAGTGAGCTCAGGGCCAGCCTGAACTACAAAGCGAGACCGTCTCAAAAAAGAAAAGAAAAAAAAAAAAAAAAACAAGAAATCTAGAGAACATAATGTTGTCTCCCTGCATGCTAATTAAGTAACTGTTCTCTTTCATGTCTTCTGTTTAAACCTTTGGAGTGTTTGCTCTTTTCCGAGTGAGAGACCCTTAAGATGAACAAAGGCATCATTAAAAATGGTTTATTTTATTGTCAAACGTGGTTTTCAAGTGTTATTTTTCTATCTTTTCCCAGCTACTAACTCCAGTCCACACATTTCACTGTTGTTTTCACTTCCCTTCTGACAGGTCGCTAGACTCTGAAACACCTTTTCACAGTTAGGACTGCAGAGCTGCAGTTGCTCAGAATTTTGGGGTTTTCAAGTAGTTTTTGCTAACGCTGTCTCACTAACTTTTGCCTTATCTTAACAGGATGCCTTTTTAAACATCAAAGAATTTTCCCCCTGGATGACTCTAACTTTTTGTCTCAGGCAGGACTGTTTGTTTATAAAGTAGTACCTATTGTTCAGGAAAGTTTTTGAAAACTAGAAGAGATCCTTCATTTATATTTACTTTGGAACTTCCATGTTTGAATATACTTACTTTATTATTATTTTCACCAACCACTGTTTCAAGCCTCAAGTAGTATATAGCCAATTATTTAGCCAAGTTCTTTCTTCTGTGTCAGCCCCTTTCAGATAAAAGCCTACTCTCAGTGTTTTAAGACAAGCACGTTTTAAATGCCCTGCAGAAACCTTTCCAGTTAACATTTTGTTTGCAAAATGCCTCTTGGTTTTCTTATAGTGAAAGGTTTCCAAAGGTATAGATCATTCAAAAGGAAATATTTTTAATCATTGTTCATATTCAGTAAAAAGTAGTTTCATCCACAACACATCAGAATTTTTAAGCATATGGCAAAATCATATGATATGTCCCAACAGAATTATTAGCATGTCAGAAATAGGTAATGAAATTCTTGTAAAAGTACCAATAAGTGTCTACACAAGTATCTCATGTGCAAAGTGCTTTTGGTAAAAAATTCTCCTAATTTCTGAGTGGTCAGGTCAGGACCCTATACAATTTTTAAACTTTTTATATTCTAATATGATAATGTGGTATTTATTGTCATTTATATACACTTAAATTACAATGTAAAAATTTGGTGGGAATGTGGATTTTTTTATATTATTATAATTCTTTCAATTTAGAATATTACAAAATAAGCTCTTAGCTAGTGCTTCCACACATCCTGTCTAATCTTAAGATAGAGATTCCCAGCATTCAAGGAAAATATTCATTGAGAACTATTTTACTTCCTAAAAGAATGACTGCCACAAATTTAACTGCTTTGTGGGACAATTACTTTCACCTTATCCTCTATCTACAAATTCTAAGCTTATAAACATTATTGCCATTATTAAACTTGGATTTAAGGGGCCGGAGGGTTAGCTCAGTGGTTCCGGCGCCGGCCTCACAAGGGCAAGGTCCTGAGTTCAATCCCTGGTAACCACATATAATGCTGGGCATGTAGACACGCCCACCAACAATCAACACTGCATACCACAATGCCGGGTGTGGTGGCTCACGCCTGTAATCCCAGCACTTGGGAGGCAGAGACAGGAGGATTGCTCAGTTCGCGGCGGCTTGCCTGGGCACCATAGTGAGCTCAGGGCCAGCCTGAACTACAAAGTGAGACCCTGTCTCAAAAAGCAAAAAAAAAAAAAAAAAAAAAAAACCTTGAAGTTAAGTAAAACACATTTCTAATTTTTCTAATAAGTATCTGCAGTCATACAAAGTTTCCATCTGATCACTTCTTATTCATCCTAAGTCTAAAACAATATTTTGATTTTCCACTGAGAAATTCTCCTCCATCTTTCTAAGTCTAGAGTTTGGGGTCATTAATTGATCTCATGTTACTCTCATGATGGTAACCACGTAGATTGATTAGAAATGTGACATATCATCTACACATTTCTAATCAATCTACATGATTACCATAGAGATTAGTTCACAGGTGGACTTGTGAACCCAGACAAATCAGTAAGAATTGTAGATTGTACCCTTTTGAAATCACTGGGGAAAAGTTGCTTGTTTTTAATATTCTGATTTTTCAGGTTAGGAGGCTATGAAACTAAGTGTTCCGGAAGCCCTGTAGGCACAGAGTGGGAGAGCTCGCACGCGGAGATAAAAGAGGATCCGGGGGTCTAGGATGCGGCTCCACAGTGCAGTGCCTGCTTGGCCAGCACGAGGTGCTAAATTCAATTCCTGGTGGGCTCGGTGCCGAGAGGAAAAGAGGAATTAGCATGGAGCGCAGGTGCATCCTCGTGATGCCTCGGAGGCTGTGGATATAGTTGTTTGGGGTTCCAAACAAGACATTCTTCTAATTCTTCTAGCCATGGGCTCCCCCCACTCCGTGTTGCTTAACATATTCATAAGACATGCTGAGATTGCTATAGAATATATTTCAGGGCATTTTACTTCTTTTGTGTCCACAGAATACTTTTAGTGGAACAAAGTGTTTTTGATTATCAATACTAAGACATCATGAGGATACTACGATTTCTATTTACAGAACACACCAGAAGAATGAGAGGACATAACAGTGCCACCACTGACTGACCTCTCCATGAGGCCCTACTTGTGAGTCTAAAGGGAAAAGTGTTCTGAAGACATAGAACACACAGAATAGTGATCAATAGGCCACGTTCTGAACCATGACCTCCCAAGTTCACATCACAGCTCTACCATTACTATCTATGAGCTATGTATCTATGAAAGTTAGTGTGTGCTTCAGTTATTTCAGTTATAAAATGTGGCAATCAATTATGAGGTTGTTATAAGTACTAAATCAAATCACATATGTGATATACTTGAAACACTGTGAATACTCAATGAATATCAATTTGTGGGTAATGTTTTCATTATATTAATATGCTATGATTTATTCAATTGTTATTTATACTTAAAATACAATTTTACTATACAGGAAGACAGTTTTTCCTCCTAACTCTCTCACAGTTAAAACCAGTCTAATTATAAGATAATTATATAATGTACCCTCATTAATAAATGTTTTCCAGTATATTAAAAGCTTTATTAATCTCAAACCTTTGACATACATTAGGTATCACCATATTCAAATTTTGATTTGCAGACATGGAAATGTTTGCAAAAGTGGCTAACAATGAAAATGTGATAACCTCTTTCATGGAATAAACATTCTAGAAATGACAAATCCATGAATGAAGTCAGCATTTATAATTTGGAAAAAAGTTTTGTGAGGAAAAAAGCCAGAACCGTTTGAGGTCAAATAATGGGGCACCCGCTCTAGGTTGTTATAAGTACTAAATCAAATCACATATGTGATATACTAGTAACACTGTGAATACTCTGACTAGATCTAGAAAGAATAGATCTGAAAAATCAAATAGAGCTTTCTTCAAGTAGGGAGCTTCAGGAAAAGGACACATTCATGCAAGAAGAGGCTTGTAGGAATGAGTCGATTCAGGAAGGAAAATGATAGCATTTGAAAAAAAGAAAGGGCTGTTTGATGTGAAGCACGTACAGCAAATGAACACAGGGTACAATGGGAGACTAGAAAAACAGGACAGTTAAGAATCACAAAGCA
>PVIC010032509.1:0-20658 GCA_004025085.1 Thryonomys swinderianus | reverse complement strand
CTCTGACAGTGTTTAAGCAAGAAGGTCATAATCAAATAAACTGTGGCAATGTAAGTATGGCTGGACAGGAAACGTAATCTAATAGGAACATGTATAACACAAATTCAACTTGATACCTTATTTAAAAAGTTTCATCCAGGCCAAACCTTATGGTACACATTTGCAAACCCAATATTTGATGAGACAAAAGGATCACTATGAGTTCAAGGCCACCTTGAGCTATACAGTGAGACCTTGTCTCAAAAAGCAAAAGAAGCCGGGCGTGGTGGCTCACGCCTGTAATCCCAGCACTCGGGAGGCAGAGACAGGAGGATTGCTGAGTTCGAGGCTTGCCTGGGCTACATAGTGAGCTCAGAGCCAGCCTGAACTACAAAGCGAGATGCTGTCTCAAAAAAAAAAAAAAAAAAAAAAAAAAAAAAAAAAAAAAAAAAAAAAAAAAAAAAAAAAAAAAAAAAAAAAAAAAAAAAAGCAAAAGAAGAGAAAAAGAAATCATCCAAGTACACAGCATTTATCCATAAACTCAAATTTTATAAAGTGAATCTGGGGGCTGGAGATTAGCTCAGTGTTTCTAGTTGCCTGCCTAGCAAACTCAAGGTCCATGATTCAGTCGCCAATGACCACACACAACAATACTGGGCATGGTGACTCATGCCCACCAGCGATCAATTCTACATACCACAATATCAGGCATAGTGGCTCATGCTTGTAATTCCACCATGCAGGAAATAGTGGCAGGAGGACTGCTGAGTTTGAGGCTTGCTTCGGGTACATAGTGAGCTCAGGGCAAGGCTGAACTACAAAGCAATGAGACCCTGTCTAAAAGCAAGACAAAACAAAACAAAACAACAACAACAAAAAAACTAGTGATTGTTTTTCTTAAAGTGTAGTTTCACCCCAAATTTATATGCATATTCACTGATTCATTTACTTAGTTTTAAAAGTTTTATCTTTATTGGTACATTGGATATACACATCACGTCATGATCACACTCAACATTTTTTGACTGGAGCTCTGAAAAATTAATATTAAATTTGACACATTGTAATTCAGTTTCTACTTTTCAGTTGAACTACATTTAATTGTTATGTTACTTTTACAGCGTTGGGGACTCTTAACAAATGCATTACACATGGTAACCATAATTAAACTGTTTCTTCCAATTCCTTTCTTTTTTTTTTTTTTTTTTTTTTTTTTTTTTTTTTTTTTTTTTTTTTTTTTTTTTTTTTTTTTTTTTGAGACAGGGTCTCGCTTTGTAGTTCAGGCTGGCCCTGAGCTCGCTATGTAGCCCAGGCAAGCCTTGAACTCAGCAATCCTCCTGTCTCTGCCTCCCGAGTGCTGGGATTACAGGCGTGAGCCACCACAGCTGGCCCTGTGGTATGTGGTATTGATGGCTGGAGGACGTGAGTCTCCACGCCCAGCATTGTATGTGGTTTCTGGGGGTCGAACTCAGGCCCTTGTGCTTGCAAGGCAGGTGCCGGAACCACTGAGCTAATCCTCCAGCCCATCCTGTTCCTTTCTTGTAATTTCTCTATTTACTGCTTGGCTAAAGATTTTCTTCCATAGCTTTCTTCAAAAGAGCTCTTGGAGGCTATCAAATTATAATTTATTAAGAAAACATCTCTTTATATTAATATGAGAACTAACTGAGTTTAAAAATGTTGATATGTAGTTTTCTTTGATAAATTATAGAAACTACTTCATAGTTTTGTAATATAACTAACTTTGTCGGATATTTTCTCTTGATATGTTTGAATACATATTCAAAGAATTCTTTCAGTAATCTCGGAATTAAACTTCATTTCTGCTTTTAACTTCTACATACTATGTACATTCCACATATGGATTTTTTATTTATTTTATTGGTACATTTTATATACATGTTATGATCACACTTGACTTTGAGAATTTGTGCAAGTATATGACACGACTTAATTCTCATTTTTCCCTCTTCCCCTCTCACTCTACACTCCTCCACCCAATAGGCATAAGCTTTGCTTCCTTTTTTTTTTTTTTTTTGAGACAGGGTCTCACTTTGTAGTTCAGGGTGGTCCTGAGCTCACTATGTAGCCCAGGCAAGCCTCAAACTCAGCAGTCCTCCTGCCTCTGCCTCCCGAATGTTGGGATTACAGGTGTGAGCCATCATGCCCGGCTGCTTCCTCTTTTTAAATCAACAAATTTATTCTCTCCTTTCTTTACTTTCCTTTTTCCTTTGAATACTTTCTATTTCACAATATCTATCATACCTTTTAGAACTTATTTATGTCTCCAGTGTCTCATACCAGAGAAAAGATATGGTATTTACACATCTGTGACCTATTCATTTCACTTATTAGTATGTCCTCCAGATACATTAATTTGAGGATAAATGACTCAAGTTTATCATTCTTTATGGCAGAATAATACTCCATTTTACCAAAAAAACCCACATCTTTTCCTCCAGTCTCCTGTAGATGGGCATTTGAACTGTTTCCAAGATTTGGCTATCACAAACTGAGGTACTATAAACGTGGGTGCACATATGTCACTATGATGCTATTCTTTTACATTTTTTGTGCATATTTTTAGCAGGGGCCTAGTAGGGTTAAATGGGACCTGTAATCTTAGTTTTTTGAGGACTCTCCACACTCATCTCCACAGTGGTTCCATTACCCCCAATAGTGGAGAAGGGTTTCTTTCTTCCCGCTGCCTTGGAAACATTTGTTGTTGGTTAATTTCAAGATAGCAGCCATTCTTTGTAGAGTAAGATGGAATCTCAGTATTGTTTTCTTGTGCATTGCTTGAATGATCAGTGATACTGAACCCTTCTTCATATGCTTCTTGGCTGCTTTTACTTCTTCCTCTGAAAAGTGTCTGTTCATTTCAGATGTCCATTTTTGAATTGGGTCTTTAAATTTTGGGAGGTTGATTTTTTAAAGCTCTTTTTATATTCTAGATAGTAGCTTTTTGTCTGAGAAACAGCTGGTAAAAACTTTTTCTCATATTGTTTGTTGTCTTTTGGCTCTGCTGGTGGTTTCTCTTGCTGTGCAGAAGCTTTTAAATAGGATGAGATCCCAGTTGTTGATTACTTCTGTTAGTTCCTGTACTGTAGAGGTTTTGTTCATAAAGTCTTTCCCTAAGTCAGTGTCTCCAAGAATTCTACCTAACCTGCTTTGCAACAGATTTAGTGCTTCTGCTTTAGTATTTAGACCTCTAAGCCACTTTGATTTTGTCTTTATTTCTGAAATATTTTTTGAAATACTGAATTATATACACACATGATAGCTATTTTATTTATTTGTTCATCTACTATGTTCTGTCTTTTCAAATTGAGTTTATTGGTATATTTTAAGTATACATTATGATCACATTCTTCATTGAGAATTTGTACCTGTATATTGTATATCTTGATTCTTATTTTTTCCTATTCTCCTCTTCTCCCTTCATTGTTTCCAATTTTCCTTTTTATCTTCAAATTTTTTCTTTCCCTTCTTTGCTTTCCCCATCTCCCTCCTTAGTTCCTCTTTGCCTTTGAAGGTTTCCTTCCTATTTCTTTATGTGACATTATCATTTCTATCGATCTCTTTTCCATAGTTACCATTTGCTCTGATTACTTTTAAGCCTGGAATACTTTCCGTTCATCTTGCTTTAATCCACATATGGATTCTCAGTGCTTACCATCATGGTTTTCTTTTTCTAGGAAAATAGGCAACTTGTCTAACATTTTAAAAGTGATATTGGGTAAATTCAATTAAAGGAGAGTGGTGACGTATGAGGAAGAAAGTTCTGTGCAAAAAGACACCTAAAGCAAATGAAAAAGGGTCAGGATAGAATCGAGTTTGGCAGAAGCCTGACAGGACCAGAGGACACTGGATAGAGGAAGTAGGCTCTGAAAAGCAAGGCGTCTTTCTCCTCTCTTGTAGGGAATGAAAGGCTTTAACTAGCACGGTGAAGTATTTGTTAGTAGGCATCCAGGGGCGGTAAAATAAGTGTTGATTTAAACATTTGCAAAAGAGTTGAAGCAATAACTTCAGTGTGTAGTAAAGAGAACAGAAGAGAGAAAAGTCTGCTCCGGTCAGATACCATGTGCCCAACAGATGTGTGCTAAATAAAAGTAGCAACCTCAAGGCTTTAGAAAATGCCTCTTAACCAAATAAATACTTAACAACTGGAAAAAGAAAACAATGAGACAGATGATCATTGGGAACTCATAATAATAATGTCACTCTAAAGCACTTTGAATATTCAAAGTAAGTTCCTCCCATTAAATTTCAATGAAAAATCTTTAATACCTTTCTTAATGGTTATTCTTTCTTCCAGGACATCTCCATATTGTTGAGTTTAGAGTCCGTACACATGTGACATCGCTTGTGATGTTGAGTTTTCTGTCTGAGTATCCTCACCTGTGTGTACACTCTAAAAGTCAAATGGTGCTGTGCTGTGCTGGACTGTAGTTTGTGCTGCATTTTAACAAAAATAAAATTGAGCACAATATGGCATCTTTTCCCAACTGTTCGACTATGCAATTTAAATAAGTTGCTTATGTGTAGTTTTCTATGGGACATAACTTTCCCTGGAACCTCATCTGTCATTCGTCCAATTACCAAAGCCCTGCAGCCCTGCTGTAGAATAGCTTGGTAATATTTCTTGAGCTTGAGCAGGAAGATTTTGATGTACTCCCATTATGACGCACAAAGTAACATCTCTTTAATTAAAGAAGAAATTCCATTTTGAGGCTATTTAAATTGCGATTAAAGTTTATGGTTGAAAGCTTCCTGTTAAGACGAATGTGCCCCCTGTGTTCACGGAGAGAGGAGCACCGAGGCCCAAGAAGGGAGAAACACCGCCAAGAGAGACTGAAAAGTAAAATTTAGCATTGAGAGATTGACTTTGAAGAGATCAGATTATATATAAGCAGATAGTTAAGCAAAGCTCTGTCAGCAGTAATTCTGTTGATCATAAAGATCTGGAAAGGACAATAATTTCCATTTAAAACCGAGGGAGATGAACATAAATTAAATATGATGAATTCTCTCTGATGCAGGGATCTCAGGAGTACTCACAGGAGAAATCCCACTCTGCGTGTGTGATGTGAAAACCTTAAAAGGGATAAAAAGAAATTGGAAGACAGCCCTCTGGAGAGAAATACACAGATACACACATACAAAATCATCAAATAAAAGTTGAGCCATAAAATACGTACGTATTATAAAACAAACAAAATTTCTTCTCTTTTCTCCAAATTAATTGTTCATATTCCAAATAAAGCTTTAGACAAGTGCCCTGGCAGTGTGTATTTTTAGGATTACGGTGTTTCTAGTTTAGAGTCAGCAGCTGACAATACTCACAATTAAATGACAACACAGATTTCATAGGTAATTGGATTGTCAGTGAGAGGGAACAAGAAATGAGACATTCTAAGGGTAAATACTGCATATAAAACTTTACATTTTTCATATATCTACATATATGTATATCTATATTAATATGTATCAATATAAACTGAATATAAACAAATACATATACCAAGCCAGCTGAATTTAAACAAATATATGTACATCAGTCCAGCATTGCAAACATACAAATATATACTGGTCTCAGTTTTGCCAAATGTCAGTTTTGCTAATTTTGAGCAAATGCTCTCAGAATTGGAGAATTATAAAATCCCTCTAAATATCCACTGATGCCTTATGCTTAGTGTACTGGAGATCTTCATAAGATGACACAGAGATTTTCTGTTGTGCATGTAGTCAGATACCAGTGTTAATATAAAGTTGCTTAATATCTTCAACTGTGAAGTTACGTTATTTTTTTAATTAAATTCTTTATTGGTACAATTTATATACATCTCACAATCACGTATAACATTGGGGAATTTATGCCAGTATATGATACAAGTTAATTCTCCTTTTTACCCATATCCATACCCACCCACACCTCCCACCCCCTTTATACATACTCTTTTATTTTCTTTCAGTATCATATTTATTCCTTCCCCTCATTACATTCCCACACCAAATTTCCTATGGAAATTTCCCACTCTATAAAAGCTGTCATACTTTCTAGAGCTCATTTGCATCTACAGGTGTTCATGTCAAAGAGAAGATCCGGAATTTGCCTATCTGTGATCTTTGATTTCACTTATTAGTATATCCTCCAGGTGTCTCCATTTGCACCTAAATGGATCGATCTTGTCATTCTTTATGGCAGAGTAATACTCCATTTTATATAAAAACCACATCTTCTTTATCCACTCTCCAGTTGATGGACATTTGGGTTGTTTCCAAGATTGAGCTATCACGAACTGAGCTGCTATGAACAAGGGTGTACATCTGTCTTTCCAATGTGAGTTTTTAAGTTCTTTTGGGTATATTCCTAGCAGGGGATAGCAGGGTCAAATGGGACCCCTAGTCCTAGTTTTCTGAGAAATCTCCACACGGATCTCCACAATGGTTGCACAAGTCTGCAATCCCACCAACAGTGGAGAAGGGTTCCTTTCTCCCCACAGTCATGCCAACATTTATTGTTGGTTGATCTTGTGATAGCAGCCATTCTTTGTGGACTGAGATGAAATCTCAGTGTTGTTTTCATTTGCATCTCTTGAATGACCAGTAATGTTGAACATTTCTTCATATGCCTCTTGACTGCTTTGACTTCTGCCTCTGAGAAGTGTCTGTTCATTTCAGATGCCCATTTTGGAATTGGGTCTTTAAACTTGGGGAGGCTGATCTGTTTGAGTTCTTTATATATTGTCGATAATAGCCCTTTGTCTGATACACAGATAGTAAAGATTTTTTCCCATGCTGTTGGTTGTCTTTTAGCAGTGCCAGTGACTTCTTTTGCTGTGCAGAAGCTTTTCAGTAAGATGAGATACCATTTGTTGATTCTTTCTGCTAGGTGTTGTGCTATAGAGGTTTTATTCATAAAGTCTCTGCCTAAGCCAATGTCTCCAAGAGTTTTACCTAGCCTGTTTTCCAGCAGGCTTCTTGTTTCTGTTTTAATGTTTAAGTCTCGTATCCATTGTGAGTTTAGTTTTGAGCATGGTGAAAGAGATAGGTCTAGGTTTAGTTTTTGGCAGGTTAAAGCCCAGTTTTTCCAGCACCATTTGTTAAAGAGGCTGTCTTTCCTCCGTTGAGGATGTTTGGCTCCTTTGTCAAAGATAAGGTGGCGTAGTGTATCGGGGTGGTTTCTGGATCTTCTAATCTATTCCACTGGTCCTTGGGTCCATTACTTTGCCAGTGCCATGCAGTTTTTGTCACAGCGGATTTATAGTAGAGTTTTAAATTGGGGATTGTAGTACCCCCTGCCATGTCGTGGTTGCTTAGAATTGGTTTTGCTATTCTAGGTTTCTTTTGTTTCCAGATGCAGGAACAGATGGGTACTATAAACAGGAAGATGGCGATCTAAAAAATAATCAAAAGAAAATGTTAGAATTTAAAATCACTGTAAATGGAAGTAAGTCCGATTGTGTCATCTGTACAGATCAAAAATCAAATGAGCAAAAAATCACTGAGCTAAAGAATAATTCAATAAAACTCCAGAAATTAAATTGTAGAGAGAAAAATAAGGATGAAATATACAAAAATAATTCAAGAACCATGGCACACTTTCAGAAGTTTAACATAAGTTTAAATGGAATTCTAGGAAGAAGAGAAAATGGAGCAGAAGAAATGTCTGAAATAATGGTGGTCAAGAATCTTTATCAGACAGTCATCCTTATGTTATTTTACCAGTGGTTTTACTGGACCCAGGAGGTCTTGTTGGCAGTAGTGAGTGACATGAAGAAATTGCCCAAATGCCTGTGCTGCCCACTTTCTCTTTGCCTGCAAATATATCTTCATGCTGACCTGTTCAAATGAAACATAATATTTTACTTTTCTACAGAATGAAATGCTCAAAAACAGCCCCAGCACACAAAAACATTATAATGAGAGCACTTCTGAGCACATGGGAACTGACCGGAAGAGCTCCCAGTGAGAAATTTGGAAAAGTTCAAGCAGAATGTAGTTACACTGGATTAAAATCCAAAGTGTGCAATAAAATATGATGTTATATTCATGTAAATTATTGCAGAAATCAATGTTTGGAAAGGGGATAGATATATCTTTCACTTAGAAGAGTCCTTTTTTTTTTTTTTTTTTTTGAGACAGGGTCTTGCTTTGTAGTTCAGGCTGGCCCTGAGCTATGTAGCCCAGGCAAGCCTTGAACTCAGCAATCCTCCTGTCTCTGCCTCCCGAGTGCTGGGATGACAGGCATGAGCCACCACACCCGGCACTGTGGTATGTGGTATTGATGGCTGGTGGGTGTGAGTCACTCTGCCCAGCATTGTATGTGGTTACCGGGGTCAAACTCAGGACCTAGTGCTTGCAAGGCAGGCGCCAGAACCACTGAGCTAAATCTCCGGCCCAATCCTAAATAGTTTTTGTGGATAATACTTCTTCAAAGGAGAGTGAGGCATTGTTTAGTTCCTCACTTGTTGAATGTGACTTGCTTTCGAAGAACAGAGTATCCACAATAAGGGAAAAGATTAATTTTCCTGTAAAGGATCCTAACACTACCTCAGTCAGATGGTAGACATGAAAATCAACAGTGACGTCTTATGCAAAATTTTGATGGTGCATTTCCTTTACAGGGTGTAATGAAAATGGTACAGTAGCCTTCTTCCCCAAACATGTAATCATAAGAAAAGCCTCAGACACTTAAAATTTAAGACCATTTTGTGAAATATCTGTCAGGAGCCTAAAAAGATATGATGGCTGAGTATCATGTGTTATCCTAGATAGGATCATGGAGTAGAACAAGGTCTTTAAATAAACTCCAATGATATCTGGAAAAGGTATTCACTTGAGTGGCTACTCACTATAACAAAAGTAGCATACTGCCGGGCGTGGTGGCTCACACCTGTAATACCAGCACTCAGGAGGCAGAGACAAGAGGATTGCTGAGTTCGAGGCTTGCCTGGACTACATAGTGAGCTCAGAGCTAGCCTGAACTACAAAGCAAGACCCTGTCTCAAAAAAAAAAAAAAGTAGCATACTAATATATTAATAGTGAAAACTAAGTTTTAGTTATATGTGGTTTGTTCTATACTCAAATTTCATATAAACCTATAGTTGTACTAAAAGTTAAGAAGTTTTAAAAAGAAAAGATAAGATTGAAGATAAAATTTGTTTGGAGATTTAGAGAAAAAATATTTGTGATGGAATAACAACTTCTAATTAATATTTGTAAACTTTAAGGTATATGAGTACAGATTTGTATTTCTATTTATTTCTTTATATATGTGTATCACATCACGGGTTGTAAAAAATACGGAATTTAACATAGAACTAACCTCAGTGGAAGAAAGCTACATGCAATATAACATTTTTAAAAAGCTTGACTTCTAGGAAACACAAAAGTTGTTATATTCCTTTATGGGCTATTAACCATTTTTTAAATGCAAAGACATATTAGGTAGAGATTATTCTAGGCTAAAATTTTGATTTCTACTTTTTTTTTTTTTTTTTGAGACAGGGTCTTGCTTTGTAGTTCAGGCTGGCTCTGAGGTCACTATGTAGCCCAGGCAAGCCTCGAACTCAGCAATCCTCCTGTCTCTGCCTCCCGAGTGGTGGGATTACAGGCGTGAGTCACCACGCCCGGCACTGTGGTATGTGGTATTGATTGCTGGTGGGCATGAGTCACCACACCCAGCATTGTATGTGGTTACTGGGGATCGAACTCAGGACCTTGCGCTTGCAAGGCAGGCGCCAAAACCACTGAGCTAACCCTCCAGAGCCCTGATTTCTACTTTTAAGCCATGAAACTTTGATACACTTTGGGTTACAAATAGCTGTACGTTCATCTGGTGTGAAATGGTGATGACTTTGTGTCCGAGTCATTCTCTCAGGACTAGAGATGACACATGAACAATTAGCAAAGTGCATGGTATAGTAGGCGCTTAATAAATGGTGGAATGTTCATTTTAAATATTGAAACCCTAAACAAAAATTTCCCACTAACCCATCCAACTAATCTATACGGTATGTTCCTTCAGTTTTTAAGGATTTATAATCTTATAATATTACCTTCACTTCATCTATTCTTTCCTAATAATATTGCAAAAAAGTTAATTATTGGACATTACAAAACATATGTTAAGCTTCTGAATATGTGTCATAATTCTTGGATTATTTTTGTATTATGTAAAGTTATGGCTTTAGTAGAAATTATTTAAATTCCAGGCTGGCTGATACAGTACTTTGCAGCTTTTAGTGTCTGACTTGCATGTAGCTCATTTGCACATTTTGTGACATGCAGATCTGCTGTTCTGTCGATTTGCAGTGAGACCTTTAACTCTACACCCCTAGCTGTTTCCCAGATGTTTCAAAACTTCTAGTCCATGAGTTAAAATTTTTGATTAACAAAAGAATAAATTATCAAGAAAAAAATCTAAGCCTTTGTTTATTTTTTAACATTTATGCCTGAGTTCTGTTTGAAACCATTTGACAGAAATTCTGGGCTCAATCTGTGCAGAAATACTTTTTAACAAATAGGTAGAGTACTTCTTAATGTTTAGACAGTCTTGGAACAGTTAGCTCTCGAGCAGACAGGCCACGAATGAAATATTTTTAAGACATTGTATGGAACTAGAATAATGTGGGCAGCGGGACTTAGGGAAGCAGGTCTTTCAATGTGCCAAAAGAATTGTAAAACAATTTTCTAATTTTGATCTTGGCCTTCATTTAAGCAGAAGCTGGCAGAGTGGCAATTGTGCTAAATTATACTGACTTGCATGGAAGCTTAGTGATAATGGAACCATTGATGAGGCCGAGCATTAAGTTCATTTTCACTCAGGACTGAAGCAAGGCTTTGAATGGAGGTTTCCACAGGTGAGAGATGAATGTATGAATCTATTTCTATTCACGCATCAAATGAGTTAATTCATTTGCTCAATAAGTGGCTTTCAGATAAAGTGACTATAAATAGAACATATTTTTAAGAGTAAAAAGTTCGTGTTGAGATCCTTCGACTGGCTATGTGGCTTATCCACACAAACACAAAATGAATTTTTCTATGGGGTCCACTTACATATGCCACATAAATATCCATATACCACATATATATATATATATGTATTTATATATGTTTTATATATATGTAAAACAAATGTAGTAAATTCATATACTTTGGATGTATGTCTATAATAAAATATTTTAAAGAAAATTATAATTTTATCATACATAAAATATACATACTTTAAAATATGAAGGTGTACAGAGTAATCATTAAAACTGTACATATAAAAGTATTTTTTCCTTTAAAAGTTTTATGCTCAAAAACTTTTTAAACATACTCAAGTTGTAGAAATATGAAAAATTTTTATGTACACAATCCAATTATATAAAAAGTATATCATACTAATTTTGTCCATGAATAACTCAATTATCTTCTGGAGATATTTGTGATACTTTTATAATGTTTTCCATTCTATCTGTTGTCAAGCTTGTTTTAGAATATAAATAAAATGTTTTGTTGGTTTTTAGCCATGTCTTTCTGTCATGACTTTATTTTTTAATTTTTAAAATTTAATTTAATTTATTGATACATTATATATACACATCACAGTTACACTCCACATTGAGAGTTGTACCAGTATATGACATAATTTAATTCTCATTTTCCCCCTTCTATCCAGATTTAATTTTTTTGTAGAGATGATTTTTGTGTTAATGTAGTTTAGAATTTGGTTATAATGCTTTTCAGTTGCTTACTTCTCTGTAAAGATTTTCTTAATTTTAAGTGGATGAGTGAAAGTTACCTTTAGCTTTAATCCTGTCAAATCTATTTTTTTGAAGGTATCAAACTATAGACTCCTTCTCTGAGACATTTCTCCATTTTATCTACTTATATGCTGACACTGACCATCTGTGCAGCTATAGGTATTTAAACATTTTCAACTTTTGTGGTTGATGGAATTAACTTTGAAACCTTGCTTTTAAAAGCATTTTCTCTCTCTCTCTCTGTGTGTGATTTTCCTAGTTGTTTTGTTTGTCTAGGGAGAGGTTTGAAGAGATTCAGAGATAAAAATTTGTGCCACCATCAGCTTCACCTAGACACCCTGTAACATGGAAACTATCGGTGTGCTTTAGCCTGTATTCAAAATGCTACTTCTTATAGTATTTCCTCAGGAAGATTTATCTTATAGAAGTTGTATTTTAAATAAAAATGATAGGTGTTTGGTTCAACAAAAATTTGAAGTCTTGAAATTTAAAACATGAATGAATTCATTAACTGATTTCTCAGGATCTTCAAGTCTTTACACAGTGCAGCTCAGCAAGGGAATATATATTTTAGTCCATTATTCTAGTTACTTAAACATGATCTCAGCTTTTCTCCCCATAGCTTTTACTTGACATGAGTAAGTGGGACTCTGAAGTAGCTCATCCAAATCTTTCAGCTGTCTTTGCCTATTTCTAGCTCAGGACCAAAGAATCACCTGCTTTGACCTTTCACTGAGATGCTCTTAGTGAGAGATGTCATGGTGATCAGTTCCCTGGACTTTATAATCAATCACTTTTATCTTGATACTTTTAGCTATGAACATTCTAGATCCAAGCTTGCAAAGATGAAAAGTTTAAATCTTATTCCCACAAATCATAGAATTTTGTTAGTATTGCAAGTAATGATTTTTGTTTTGAAAGTGAGTGAAACACAAGTAAGAAAAATTTTTCTTTTAAATCAAAGCTTTTCTTAATTTTTTCCCTGATATTGAGGATCAAACTCAGAACTTTGCACTTCCTGACCCTCAAAAGTTTTTCTGAAAGAAACTTGGATAGCATACTCACTTTTAGCAAAACTAATATAGAAGTAACAATTGAAAATTTCTTTTAAATTTAAAAGAACATTTAGTTGAAATATTTTACTACTAAGATATGACATTAAATTGCATGATTGTGCTTAAGTTTATAATACTTCTATATAATATTTTATAGGATAATAAAGATATGTTTAAAATTTAGGATAAAAATAAACAAATTTTTAAAGATACAGATAACAATGCACTTATAACTGTACACTTTTCACTTTTCCTCCTTTGTTACTTCTTCCTTTTTAATCTTTCTCCATTAAAGTAATAGGACGCCATACTGGCTAGGGAAAGGAATAAGACCACATTGGTTCCAATGATCTGTACTATTTCTTAACTGTGTGATTTGGTGCAATTTGATGATCCAACCAGAAATCCAATTTCTCATTTGGTTATGGAATGCAAGAAGTATTCATCTGTTCTATGAATTCAGATATGCCAGCTTCTCTAGATGAGGGAATGCCTAGAATATTAGTAAAGCACACTCTTTCATAGGTCTAGGTGCAGGTGGGCCATCGACAAAGAGCCTTGAGCACTACATGTCATCTCCTGGACATTTCTCTCTGTCACTGTTCCTCTGCTTTGCTTCCTGGAACCACGAACTTTACACCCCATATCCTTGTGACATGATGCTTACAACTTGGAGCTAAACAGAAAGTTAACAGTGGAAAAGTAGATGATTGCTTTGACCTACATAATCATGTAGTTCACAACTCTTTGGAGTTGTCAGATGGGAGAATTCTGGAGAGGTTTGGAACACCTGACTAGATAAGTTTTAGAATGCTCTAAGCATAACCTGATGGGTTATTCTCATCTAAGCTCAGTGAGAAGAATGATGATAGGAATGTGGACAGTAAAGGCCATGCTCTGGAGGTTTGACCTAGGAACAAAGATTCCATTGGCATTTGGACTAGAGGCCATATGTATGGTGTTCTGGCAGAACAAAACAAAACAAAACAAAACAACAACAACAATTGTGTTCATCTGAGACACTGAGGGATACAGAAATTAAAGATAGTGGACTAAAATGGTGGGGAAAACATTAAGACACTTAACAGGCAGGTTGTGGTATGGGTATTGGTGGCTGCTTTTATCCAGAAATATAGAGACAGTTGGGGGCAAATGGCAAAGCAGAAAAATTGGAATTTTGGACTAGAAAAAGCTTGTATTTTTGAGATCAAAGAAGATATGGCTACTAGAGACATTATCACCATCAAAAAAACATTTTATACAGGGATAAGAGATCCCTTAAGGACATCATACTACTCAGGTAACAAAACTGTCAACTTTTCTTTTAGGAGAAGAATCATTGAGAAACTTGTTTGAGAAAAGTCTCCTAGGGAATGGTCCCTGGGATTTATCTCGCCATGAGCCCATGAGCAGCAATCTAAGAGGGCAGAAGCTGTTATGTATAACGCTGGGTTATAAACAGCAGAAATAAATCTATGATTAAGTAAAATGAATTATTTAGGAAAAAAATAATGAGAGGTGCCTAAGAATTGAGATTTATTGATCAGATTTGAGAAAACTGGCCAGGAGCAAAAGAAAGACTGACATAGAAAATAGAAATCCAGGTCAGGGTTACGACATGATTCTTCTGTTCCTCTTTCCCCTCCGCAGTTCCCTCCATTGTGATGAATCTCACATCTCTGCTTTGTGTCACCGTCTCTAGCATTCGAGTCTGCAGTCAGCCATTTATTGGTCAGGCCACATACACATGTCTTTACCTAACATGTTACAGGTTTAGGTTCAAGGACAGGCAGAGAAAATATCTGAAAGTATCTGTGAACATAGTGAAGATGGCTCCTAGAGGAACCTACCACCACAGCCATGGTCCCTTGAGAACTTTCTGAGAAGTGCACTATGTGCCACACACACACACACACACACACACACACACACACACACACACACCAAAAAAAACAAAAACAAAAACATATATTGAAAAACGTTGAAAAAAATATATATACATATTTTTTTGTGAGACAAGGTCTCGCTTTGTAGTTCAGGCTGGCCTTGAGCTCACTATGTAGCCCAGGCAAACCTCAAACTCAGCAATCCTCCTGTCTCTGCCTCCCGAGTGCTGGGATGACAGGCGTGAGCCACCATGCCTGGCACTGTGGTGTGTGGTGCTGATTGCTGGTTGATGGCTGGTGGGTGTGAGTCACCACGCCCAGCATTGTTGTATGTAGATACCGGGATCGAACTCAGGGCCTTGTGCTTGCAAGGCAGGCGCTGGAACCACTGAGCTAAATTTCCGGCCCTTTGGTGGAAGTTTTTACTAAAGAAATAATGTGTTCTTTCAGAATTTGAAAATTGGAACTGAAATTCAAAATTGAAGAAAATTTGTGATAATGAAAGACTGTTTAAGTATTAAACATAAGACAGTTCTTGACATTGCCCCAGTTATGGAGGTTTTGGGAAGAAAATTTTTAAAAGAAGAGCAAAAAATGTTGTTTTAGGAAAGAATCAAGGGTCCCACTAAAGATTAAAAGTAATCTGTCAAGCTTCTTCAGGTTTTATTTTTAGTGAGCTCACTAAAGTTTATTGTTCTGTAATCACTAATCATTAAGTATTCTAAGACAATGAAAAGAGAATACTTAAATTCAATGCATTACTTTAGCCAAAGAAGATATTAATAATACTATAATAGACTCCTATACTCACATCTAGCATCGTTATACAAGAAATACACTGACCAATCACCATGCTGAAGGATAGTGAAGGTTCTAAATAGGCACTAACAAAGAATTTATTGTACATTCGCAGTGTTTGGTTCTAAAAGCATAGATATCTTCAGGGCAAAGTGGATCTTGCTACTGCCCGAGAAGGCTCAATTTTGAACCTCATTCATTTGATACAATCATTTGAGGTTCTGAGATTTGGAACGAACTATGAAAGTCTTGTTTTGCTCGGCCTAGAAAATTGACTAAATAGGCATCTTGTCCAGATGTTAGTAATGAAGAGAGATTGGATTTTTTCATGAGACTGACTGTTATCTGAAAAAAGTAATGGTGCTATTCCCAGAGTTGGAGGTGGTTTATATTGTTCTTGTCAGCCAAAGAACTGAAGTAAATTCCAAGGACTAGTTTTTTTGGATGACTCCCATCGCTATAAACTTGGAAGTGAAGGAACTGAAGTAAATTCCAAGGACTAGTTCTTTTTGGTGACTTACATAACTATGAATTTAGAAGATATACCTCTGTTTGACCACAGTGTACATCCTATTTTCATATGAAAACAGAGATATTTTGTTTTCAATTGGAGTATTGTTAGAGGTAATTTTCATTCCTTGAAAAATTTATTTTAAAAATAAATTACATTGCCTAAATATTAAAAGTTACATTGTATATTTCAGAAATACAATGTTTTGCTTTGTAGCATTTTTATTCTGTGTGTAACAACTCAGTTTTTTAAAAAAAAATTGGGCTTGTATTCTTACTGGTTGTTTAACATATTGTCGATAATGTTTCTAGAGAGAGATCAATAAAGTAATAGTTAATGGCTCATTTGAATCCCACTGTATCAGTCAAGGCCCACTAGAGAAACAGATTTAATGAAAGACATATAATACATAAAGATTTACAAGATAGGCTTATGATGGTTGCAGCGTCGGTGTGGAAGAGTGTGGAAGGGCTGCCTGCATGCTGGACGTTGGAGGATCTGGTCGACGGTGGGCAGCCCGGATCTTCCTGTGGAGCCCTGCGTGAGTCTGTGTCAGGAGGCTGAGAGGTCTGCGATGCAAGGCTGAAAACAGTGCTGGAAGCCAGGAGATGATGTCCGAGGTGAAGGTGAAGGCTGAAGTAACAAGTTTTCTTCTTCATTTCCCCTCATTTCTTTCATTTCCCTTCTCTTCCATTCAGGCAACAAGTCTATCGGTTGGTGCCACTCATGCGCAGGGTGTGTCTTCTGTGTGAACAACAGTCAAATTTAAATCATAGCTCACAGTTCCTCACACAAAGTCTGATGTGAGCCAGTTTGTAGACCTGTAGAATTGAGGGGAGATTGAGTTCCCTTGAAGAAGGGTCTAACACAGTATTTAAAAACCTGCACTGTGCCTATTTCTTCATGTCTTCTCTAAAAGGCCTTGCAGTCATATCCTGGGGTGACTCTGTGCACTGATGAAAACAGTTTGACCTATGAGGCATTAATGGACACTCACATCAGCTGTCACTAATGTCAGGAAACTCAGCATGTGATCATGTCCTATCAGATAAATAGGAGCTTTTGGAGGGCACAAGATCAGCGGAGTGCTAGCTCAGGTCAGCTTACAGTGAGGTCTGGCTTTGCTAAACCAATCCTCAGTTTGTGGGCATATAGCTGAAATAGACCTACTCACCAGCTGGCATAATCCACACTGGCATCCTGACCCTGTGGCATGAAGGCTGAGATCATGTAAAACGTCACATACATCTTTCTAGGTTAATAGTAAACCATAAGCAATGTTTTATCCTTGGTGGGAATTCAGAGATTTTTGTCATCATCAAAGACTTAACACTGGCCATGATTTCCAATAAATTTTCATTGAGCTCATCTATTTAGCCCACACAGACTCATGTGGGTCTTACAGAATGACAATGGTTATCATAACAACAAAATGCTATACCAAATGTGTTTTTACAAATGTGAGACAAACTATGGTTAATGCTTAAATAAAAATTAGAAACTGTAGTAAAGGATGTATCCCCATTAAGACTTCTCCAAATACGTCCACTTCCATTTGCTTCGAACAGATTTATCCCATTATCCTGCCACTCAGTGGGGCAGATCTGGTTATCTCTAGTGAGTGTCTTTAAGTGCATTGTCCTGGTCATTTTGATGTCCTGAACCGATTAAAAACTTTGATGACAATTTATGTGAATAGAAACATATCAGTGAGTTTTCACCCAGGTTATTCACTGTATCTGACACCATACAACTTCTGGTTCTTCCCTGAGGTAAAAATCACCATGAAAGAAAATGCTTTTAATCAATTCTGAACTTTGAGACAGGCACGACAAGGCCATAGAAATATGAAATGGGCCATGCAGAACTGCTCCCAAAAGAGGAAAGTAGAATAGGATCAGCTTCTTAAGCAGTGGGAGTATTTTGAGAGTAAATTAATAAACAATGCATCTTTTACTAAAATGCGTTTTAAAAAATAAACATTTGTATTTTTGATCACATCTCACTGTGACTGAGGAGACTGACATATTCTCTGGTAGCTGGCAGGTACCTATTTAATAGGCAAATGTCTCTTGTTCTCTATTGTTGTTAATATATCGTTGTGTCTTTTTAGCTTGTGAGTCTAGCAATACACATTCCTCATCCTATATCAGAGATGTATCAAGTTTATAGCCCTTTTCAAATATAGTTTTATGGATCTTGATTGTTTTTTCATTTTTAGAAAGTATCACATTTATCTAATACAGTGATGACATGCAGATTTGGCCTATTAAAAAAGAAGTGTCACTCTAGACTTATTTGTAACATGCTTTCATGCCTGAAGATGGGAAGTAAATGCAAAAATGTGAAAGACTTTTATTAGTATTTCTAGGAGTGAGATATTGTGGATATGTTCAAATGTTCCTTCTGCGGTTAAGGATAAACTGCTCCATTTGGGACTTCCTACTAGCAAAATGAGCCACAGTACCTAGTGAGTCTCTGGGATTTCAAAGGTGACAAATTCCTATTTGAATGTGTCACCCCAGCCCATTTACCAAGTGTCTAAAAAGCTACACTCTGAAAATTAAGAAAATTAAGTTTTGTTTCTAAACTTAGTGAGGTCCAGAACCAAAGAAAGCCGTGTCCCAGTTCTTGACTCATATGCAAGTTTCTCTGCTACTTGGGGCAGATAATCTGCAAATCTAGCAGTGCTTGAGCTATCAAACACAGGGAAAGGTGCAGCTTAGCTTTACTACTAGACCCAGAGAGCAAATCTCAGTGCAAACTCTTGGAATCTTGGACCCCCATTCCTGTCATCCTCCAGTGAACAACAGATCTTAAGAAACAGATCTTGGCTCGCTACTGATCCTTAGAGCTCAACCCAATTTATGTATCACAAACTAGATGTTGTAAGAACTACTAGCCCCAAAGTTTGCAGTGCAGAGCTCTGCCTCATTATCGAGTGAAACTAGTCCATATTCTCTTTGCAATATGGGCCAAATAGATTTCAAGTGTGGAAGTAGCTACATGAAGTTGTGGTCAATTTCTCATGGTCCCCACTCCTGCTGAACTACTCCTTCCTTCACCTAAAGCTTCGTATGTTCAGTTGATAGAGCATGAAACATTACAAGGCTGGTGAAGGAAGATTCTACACAGTGTGTAGGCTCCACTGGACATGGAGGGTAGTGGCACTGTCATCCTTTTCTGTAACATCCTCGAGAGCAGGGCTGAAGGGAAACTCTGCGAGTAGATAGAATTTGTAATAGCGTTCTGCTTCTTCACTTTGCTTAGAATGGGAAATGGCCAAACTGACAATTACATCGGCATTCACAGGCTGTGTTTAATGGCTTGACTGGACCGTCAGCCATTTACAAATGATATTGTTAGAGAATGGTAAGAAGGGAAATTTGAGAAAGAAACTTGGTACAAGGATATAGTTTTCAATGGGGAAGAGCATGAAGCTATTTATTTTCCATGTCAATGTGCTTACCACAGACTCCCCTCAGCAGAAGAAAATTGTAATAATCAATTAATGGGATGATCTGTTTTGTGGATCAGTAAAACCTCTTTCGTTAGCCAATTCTGTCATCAAATGTGCACAAAAACAATGCTCCCATGGTGGCAAAGTTCCAGGTTGAACATTAAGACATTAAGAAGGATTTTAATTAGGCAGTAGCACATTACCTCTGGCCACTCATGGATGCCTAGTCTGCCAGAAGCAGAGGCCTATACTTAGCAGCCAACCTGGCATCATTACCTGGGTGCTCACCAAGGTCTCTGGTTGATGGCTGACTCTAATGGATCATTTACATCATGGAAGGGCCAGTTTGGTTTGTGCTGCAATAGAGTCTTATTCTGGATATAGATATGCCTGGTCTTTAGACAGTGCTTCTACTGGAGCTAGCATATCAGGACTTGAAGAATGCCATATCAACATATGGTTGTGTGTGCAGGGGGTGCTTTTTTTTTTTCTTTAGCTGAATTTATTGGTACGTTTTAAGTACACAGTATGGTAACACTCATCATTGATGATTTGTCCTTGTACATGCCATCTCTTGGCTCTTGCTTTTTTCCCGTTACGCTCAGCCCTTTCACCTTCCTGTATACTGTTTTTGATTAAAGATTTCACTGCATGACAGAGTTAGCAATGGCTCATCATTATGGGGTTCGCAGACCTTAGCAGACCCTTTTCCATCTTGGAGCAGCTATGTCATAGAACAGCAGAATGGCCTTTGATAACCAGTTTGGTTGCCACCTAGTAACTCATGAGATCGTCAGTGTTATCCAGAAAACTAATACATTGTAAGTCTCCATCCAGAATTTGGCATTATTTTCTATTCTCTCTAAGATTAATGATTCCAGGTATGAAGGGGAATGAAAAGGCATAATAACACCCACTCACACTCAGTAACCTATTGGCAAAATGTGCTTTCCTGTTCCCTTGATCTTACGCTCTTTGTGACTGGCAGTCTCAGTTCTAGAGAGGAGGATACATATTTGTAGCAACAGACTTATTGACTCCATTGAACTGACAATTAAGACTGATGCTCTGCCACTTTGAATACCTCGTGTCACTACATCAATAAGGATAGAAGTCACAGTGTTTGCTCGGGCAATTGATCCTGACCATCAAGGGAAAATTAGATGACTGCTGTCAAGTGTAGTTGAGAAAGCATGCATCTGGAATACA